>BJCM01210743.1:0-15351 GCA_018326385.1 Flaveria bidentis
AACATAAGAATCAAGACTCTTTGGCAAGGGGAAGATCGAGCATGATCTCCCCTCTCATCCGGCGGTCCTTGGCCCCGGGCAGACTCACTCTCGGAACCCTATTCCCAGATCCTTCTTGAAATCCTTTGATCCGAGATCCTCTCTTTCTACACAATTGAAACTGGTATATATAGGCATCGGCCCATATTAGATGCTGCTGGCCCATTCATGCGATTGAACCATGTGTATGGTTCAATCGTACGACTGAACCAATCGCACCTCCTCAGTCGCACGGCTGGACCATTAGCAAGGCTCAGTCGTATGACTGAGTCTCATTCACATATGCTCCTGCGAATGACTCAGTTTCAAGTGTTTACAACATATCAGGTGTAATACATTATGCCTAGACTATTCGACAAGCTACGGACACACTATATATAACTTTATATGCTCCAACAAATTTCCTCACCATCGAAGCCAAATAAGGATCAGCCTAGCCTGCTGATAACTTCAAACAACATCAAGTGTTGTTCAATATTCGAGTTATGGAAGATACATAACACTGGGAGTGTTTTCGTGATATGATTGCGAGCTGTATTAAGGAGGAGCGTGTACCCTTTCCCCTTACCGCTAACATAACTAATTATACTCTTGTATCATCACTTATACCTGATCTGACTAAGCAAACATTTGCGCTCTTGTGACAAGGTTAGATCGAAATATTCATAATGTATGGCAACAGAATACTCAACTCATGATGCCTAGTTGAGTAGGCCAAATGATCTCCACCATCTTGTTTAAGATTCCAAAGTTCCTCCTCCAAATTTCGTAGCTCACTTCTTGGGTAGAACTTTTGAGTGGCAATGTTCTTAAATTCATCCTAAGTTAGTGCCAAAACAGCATCAGCACCTCGGTTTCTTTTCTCGCTATTCCACCACATAAGTGCTCTTTGTTGAAGAACACTTGTGGCATAACGGACTTTGAGTGCCTCGAGACACTTACAGTTGATGGAGGTATTCTCCATGCTTTAGAACCACTCAAGAAGTCTAGTGGCTCCTTCCTTTCCACTAAAGCTAGTGGGTTTACATGAATTGAAGTGCTTGAACATGTAGGTTTGATTGTTTCGTTTTTGATTCGCACTATTCTCTCCTTGCCCATTATCATTGTTGTTGTTGCTAGAGTTGGTCATCAAGATACTATTCAGTTCAGCAACCATAGTTAGAATGACGACAGCCATTTATCGGGCGATCATGGTGGCCAATTGCGATCGGAGGTACCATGCTTTCCATGATGACGAGACATGTTGGATACAAAGTAAATTAGTCACAGTATTTGGAGGTGAAAGACAATAAATCAAACAAAGATTATTCAAGATTTGTAAAACACACATAGAATGATTCCATTTGGTAACACATTACCATTTAGAAACATTAACACATCAAGGTGAGTTAACTCCAATTACCTTAGAAACTTGTCTAATTGACCATAGTTTATTTCTCATCCCAGAAATCCCAGGTAAGCATAACTAGTCCCATGATTGATAGGGATTTATGCGAAATGCTTACCTTAGCCCGAAGGCTTTTTGCAAGGAAATCTAGAATACAAGTGTCTATGTGTCACACAATATTCCTTTAGGCTCTTGAAATTAAAACCTTGATGAGATTTTCATAGATTAGACATAAAGTTTAAAGATTTGAACCTTTCATTATAATTCGTATGATCCCACGTGTCATCGAGAATAAGTTTAAGAAAGATCCATCGCGGTGAGGTTAAGGGTTGAGAATAAGTTTTAGGGTAGACGAAGCAACCAAGTTCCCCAATTACAAGGCAATTCTAACTAAAGGCATCAAGTTGCACATAAAAAGGCCCTCCTAAACATGTAGCATTTTGTAGCATGCAATAAATAGATTTACAAGATCATAAAGATTTTTTTATGAGATTCATGCATTAACTATAGTCTCGGTCACTATTTCTAATAACCTAGATTCCTATAGTTATGAGCTCTGATACCAATCTGTCACACCCCAACCTAAACGACGGAATTATTGAGATGTGAGGGTCAACTTTGAAAGTTGGTGAGTTTCCATGTGTTAATCGTACATATACATATAAAAGTTTACAAGTAATAATTCATGTCAATGGTTACGAATAAAAAAAGTTTATAGATAACATATAGCTACAATCAAACCTTGACCAAGATTATCAATTACAAGTTATAACGATTAGCTAAGTGTACTTGGTTCCCATGATGAACAAGCATACATCATCAGGAGCTGACATTAACCTCAACTATAGCACCAAATAGGATTGTCAGGCCTATAGATCTATGATGTCGCCAGACTAGCAATAGTTAATGATTGTCAACATATAATGCCTATCATACAAGTCTTACAATATTACAAATAACCATGATAAAATTAAAGATGAATTGCATGTGCATTTACACGTATCAAGACATTTACAAGTGTAAGTTTATCGTTAACATGTTTCACCCCAAAAGGTGTGAAATAAAATAAAAGTAGAGCATGAAAACTCACTTGATATATAAGATGATAACAAGAAATTGAACGGTGCTCCAATGATTCCTTTTACAAGATACCTAACGTATATATTTCAAGTTTAAGTTTAAAGGTAATATTAACGACTAAACATGAACTAGGGTTTCAAGTGGAGTTTGGGCTTTGATAGATAATTAAATTTAATAAATGGTATCACTTATATTTTGGTTTAAATGAAAAAGATGTATACTATTTGTATATTTTGATACAAAGAAATGAAAGGAAATCATTTTTAATAGTTACTAAAGTATAAAGGTAAGGTGTAAATAAATTGTTATAATTATTTGAAATAATCATGATTTAAACCATATTTAAAGATAACGTATGGACCAATAATAATTTATTAATTTAAACTATCATTTAGAGTGCATTTTGTAAGAAATAAACTTAAAAGGACTTTTGTTATGTTTTCATTAAAGAATATATAATATTTAATTTTTTAAAATAATGCGGAAACTAATTTGGTGATTTTAAAAATTTATCAAAGTTTACAAAAATGATTTTTATAATTATTTAGATTTTTCTGTAATTAAATTTATTAAAGAAAAAGGTTTTAAATATAGGACGAGAGTGCCCGGGGTCGAACCCGGGACCCTTGCTGCACATGGATAGGCTCTTAACCGGTAGATTGGGCGCCTACGCTTTTTAAGTGAGTGGTTTATTATTCTTAAAAGCTACAACTACATAAGCCCCCAATTCTAGATAAACCCTAGAATGATTTGAGCCAAAATTTAAGCATAAATCGATATTGATAACAATGATAATCATGGGACTTTTGCTCCCCTTATAAAAACGAGTAGGTAATTGTGTTTAATTACCCAAGTTGAAGACTAGATTGGTAAGAGTAAGTGTAGAAGAAACCACAACTGAAACTGAATCTAATTGATATGCAAATGTTGATGGAATTCAAATTAAATTTTAGTGTAGGATCAGAGGAGATTCTCGATTTAAAACCCTCAATCAATTGAAGATGCAAGTGTGGAGAGGATGGGGTTCGGTTAGGTGTAAGAGGCCGTGAAAGTTGATAATCTATTGTAATGGATTGGAAACGGTTAAACGATTGTATGAGTTCAATTAATTTGATGATAATCATGTTTTAATTGTCGTATATTGTGTGTTTGATGATTGGCCGTTACTCGAGCTTGTACACATTCACACCCGATGTTAGATCCCAATTAATTTCCTTTAATGAGTTAAAATCAACTCCATGAAACGATTGGAACAGTTTGGAGTCAAAATTCGGAGAGTTTAAACGGTTTTGGGCCTCGCCGAAGCTCGGCCGAAGAAAAGGCCAGAATTACAGGGTGAAGAGGTTTGGGTTTTGAAAATTACACATTTAGTCTCTGTAGTTTCTTAACTTTATTATTTTATTCCATAAACTTCTATTTAAAGTTTTAATTTTGAGACAAAGGTCCCCTCAACTTAAATAAACTTTAAGTTTTAATTACTTTTATAACTTATTAATTGTTTAAATTTTTATAAATTATTATTTTTATTATTCTTATATGTATATTTTATTTTTTTACTATTATTATTTTTATTATTATAACTTAATGTTAAGTTTTAAAATAATAAACCAAAGTTGTAACTATTATTATTATTATTATTTAATAAATTATTTTATTAACATTTAAAATTAACAAAGAAACAAGTATAAACGAGCCCTCAAAGTTTCATTAAATGACATAAATAGTCCTTACAATAACATAACAAAGTTAACTTTTATTTAATGAGATTACGAAAGGTTATAGTCTCCCCAACTTATAAGAATTTCGTCCCAAAATTAAGAATGAAACTAAACGAACAAATGCGGGTATTTCTTCTTCATATGCTCCTCACACTCCCAAGTAAACTCGGGTCCACGCTTATTCTCCCAACGAACATTGACGATTGGGGTGGTAGTGGTCCTAGTCTTCTTGATGATACGATCAATGACTTCAACGGGTTTCTCAACAAAATGTAATGACTCGTCGATCTGGATGTCATTCAATGGGACATGCAGACTTTCGTCAGCCAAACAATTTCTTAAATTTAAGACATGGAAAACAGGATGAACCCCGCTAAAATCGGAAGGTAGTTCCAGTTTATAAGCCACTTTTCCGATTATTTTCGATCTTGAAAGGTCCTACAAATCGTGGACCTAGTTTACCCTTCTTCCCAAAGCGAACAACTCCTTTCCATGGAGAGACTTTAAGAAGAACCATATCCCTAACTTGGAATTCCAACGGTTTGTATCATTTATCGGCATAACTCTTTCGTCGACTTCTAGCCACTTCAAGTTCTTGCGAAATCGTGGAGACTTTATCGGTCATGCTTGGATCCAGTTAAGTACCCAAGAGTTCTTGCATAGACGAAAAAAATACGAAGTGAAATGAGTGTCTCGGTCGGATATGATATGAAAGGGTACACCATGATGACTCCAAATCTCATCAATGTATATACGAGCCAACCTTGATGTTTTGTGAGTGTCACGTATGAGTATGAAATATGCCGACTTTGTCAATCATTCAATGATCACCCATATGCTATCATGACCACGAGAGGTGCGAGGTAACTTAGTTATGAAGTCCATGGATATATGTTCCCATTTCCACATAGGAATCTTGGTTGTTCAAGCAATCCACTAGGACGTTGATGTTCAGCTTTAACCTTCGTACACACAAGAAACTTAGGTACGTAAATTGCTATGTCTTTCTTCATTTCAGGCCACCAGTATTGACCACGCAGATCCATATACATCTTATCAGAACCAGGAGAGTAACGAGTTTAATGAGCTTCATTCATGATGAAATTACAAAGATTATCACGGTTTGGAACCTAAATTCGATTCAAGAAATACATTAACCCATTGAGTTTCGTTTCTAGTTGAGCTCGATGATTGTACTTTAATTCCTCTCCCATTTTTCCTACCTCTTGAACCGCCTGTTGAGACTCTAAGATACAAGTCTTGATGTCACTCTCAATCCTCAAATTTTGTAGCATCACCGTAGTATCGTTAGCATCCAAACGAATCTCAGTATCAAATTCCTCTAAGGTATCAAACCATTGTATTCGATCATGATTTTCTTGAAATGAGACCATCTTGTTATGAATATTTGGACTTAGTGCATCGGCTACAACATTCGCCTTTCCAGGATGATAACGAATGTCACAATCATAATCACTAATCAAATCAACCCAACAACGTTATCTCATGTTGTGATCCTTTTGATTGAAAATGTGTTGAAGGATTTTGTGATCGGTGTAGACTAATATTGTATACCATAAAGGTAATGCCTCTGTAAGGATTAAATATAAAGGCTGATACAATCCAAACACCCAAAGTCTCTCTTGCATGCACACACAAGGATACTAAAGTAGAATGCTTTGAAAGTTTCACACCAGCATCAGGAATATTCTAAGTGTGAAATCTTCCAAAGCCAAGACCAATATCTTCCGAAGCCAAATATGAAGTCTTCCGAAGCTTCTAAAACAAAGTCTTCCAAAGCTTACACTTGAAGACAAATTTCTTCCGAAGACTTTTGAAGACATGCTTTATCTGATGTACTTTTCCATAAAGCTGGATCCCTTTCTGTTGCAACTCTGTAAAGTCACCAACTTTCATAAGTTGGTGAAAAGGTCCATATTTTTGGTAACTGTACATTGAGGTCTTGAGTCTGTAACTTTCTACTTTATGTATTTTATCCTTTTTGTAATATATTAGGATGTGAGCTATGAAATGTCATAGTCACTAGTCAAAAGGCAATCTGCCTTTTGACTCTACATTTGATTTTGTTTGTTGTCTAGTCAATTGTATCCAGCTAGACTTCAAAGTATGGCTGGCTGTAGGATGTAGTATATATATCTCAAGTACTTGTATATTTCTATGTATGCTTTGTAACATTTGTAATAGAACTTGAGAAAACAATATACTGCAATCTTGAAAACCAACTCCTTGTGTGTTTTGCTATCTTGTTCTGTCTCATTCTTACTTGTGTTCTTAGTATCAATATAAAGGTTAACCAGTTCCTTATTTGATCTGTTAAGTATTCTTACCAACTCTCCTCATAATGTTGTTTTGTTATATTTGCATGCCCTTCAACGGTCTTGCAGCCTCCAAATCTTTAAGGCAAAAACCACAACACCAATTTCAAGATCAGGTGTCATATAATTCACCTTATGGACCTTCAACTGTCTTGATGTATATGCTATGACCTTTACTCATTGCATGAGAACACAACCAAGGCCTTGTCTAGATGCATCACAACACACGTGTGTGTTGTTGTTTCCATTGGGAAGGGTCTGGATAGGAGCATTGCATAGTTTGTGCTTTAATGCTTTAAAGGCTTCTTCTTGTTCAGACCCCCACTCGAATGGTTTATTCTTTTGAGTCAAGAAAGTAAGCAGCTTCACGATCCTAGAGAAGTTGGCAATGAAACATTGATAATAGCCAGCAAGACCAAAGAAAGAACGAACTTCGGTTGGGGTTGTAGGAACACACCAAATTTTCACAGCTTCCACCTTTGCAGGGTCAACGTGAATTCCTTGGCTATTCACCATGTGTCCTAGAAATTGGACCTCCTCAAGCCAGAATTTGCACCTTGAATACTTTGCGTACAATTGTTCGTTCTTCAACAACTCAAGAACTTGTCACAAGTGAAGTTTATGATCAATTTTGGACTTTGAATAGATAAGTATGTCACGAATAAAGACAATCATAAACTTATCTAGATAAGGCTTGCATACTCGATTCATGAGATCCATAAAGACAACAGGAGCATTTGTTAAACCAAATGGCATAATCATGAACTCATAGTGTCCATATCGAGTACGAAACACAGTTTTTGGGATATCATCATCTTAAACTCACAATTCATGATAGCCAGAACATAAGTCAATCTTTGAGAAAATAGCAACTCCTTGAAGTTGGTCAAAAAGATCATTAATGCAAGGAAAAAGGTAGCGATTCTTGATGGTAAGTTTGTTAAGCTTACGATAATCGATGCACAAACGAAACAATCCATCTTTCTTCTTCACGAATAGAATAGGTGCACCCTAAGGCGGAGAGCTAGGACGGATAAAGCCCTTGTCGGACAGTTCTTGAAGTTGACTAGCTAGCTCTTTTATTTATGATGGTGCAAGTCGATATGGTGACTTAGCCATGGGGTTCGCTCCCTGAATCAAATCGATCTTAAACTCAACTTCACACACAGGAGGTAAACCACTAAGGTTATTAGGAAATACTTCAGGAAAGACTCGTACAATCGGGACATCCTTAAGGTCTTTCCCATTGACTTCCATGTTGACCACGTAGGCCAACAAAGCCATGTAATTCTTGCTTAGACATTTTTGGGCTTGTGTACATGACATGAGTTTGAGTCCTTTGGTGGATTTTTCACCGAACACTTTCAATGTATCCCCTGAAGATAAAGAAATTCGAATGCACTTCTCAAAACAAATGATTTCCGCATGATATTTGGCTAGCCAATCCATGCCAATGATAACATCAAATCTTCAAAGTTTCATATGAATAAGGTTGATAAGGAAATCATGTTCGTTCAGGCTCAAAATGCAATCGCGAATGACGACATCAACGGTGATGGGTTCTCCTTTAGCAACTTCAACGGTAAGAAGTATTTCTAATTTCGTATGTGGCTTGGCAAGTATAGGCTCAAATTTTAACGAGACAAAACTCTTATCGGCTCCCGAATCAAACAAGACGTAACCATAGGAATTATTAATAAGAAACATACATGTTCAGTTTTAAGGTCGTTTAACGATACAGGTAAAGCAACAAAAGAATCTTAGATCATAAAAGTTGAGGTTGGATTTGACATACCGTTCACCACATCGTTCTTTGCTTGTGCTTGGTTTGCATTGATGTTGAAAGCACGTCCTTAGGCTTGTGGAACATTACCCACAAGATGAGGGCATTATGGGTGAAAATGACCAGGTTCCCCACAGTTGTAGCAATCACGATTAACAACCAACACGACATTGTTTGGTGCACGGTGACAAGTAGCCACCAAGTTTCCATACTTACCGCACAGTGTAAAGATGTGGCACGGGGTATTACCTGCATGATAATACCTACTGACATTGCATAAGGTACCTTAGGTTCTACCATAACAAAGTTTCAGGCCGGTGTGAACTTGCGCTTCTTGTTGTTGTAAGACGGCTCATTCTTACCCTCCTTTGTTACTTTCAGAACCACCTTTTCAGTCTTTTCAGCACCTTTGATAAACAAGGTGCCCGCTCGAATGTGGTTTTTAGTGAGCTGAGCAGTGATGGTAATGCATCCTCCAAAGTTGTGGGTCTACTACCCACCACAGTATCTTGAATTTAGGGTGGCACTCCCTTGATGAACTTCTTACTGTTTCGAGGAATGGTGTCGACCATGTGAGGCAACAAAATACTCAACTCATGATGCCTAGTTGAGTAGGCCAAATGATCTCCACCATCTTGTTTAAGATTCCAAAATTCCTCCTCCAACTTTTGTAGCTCACTTCTCAGGCAGAACTTTTGAATTACAATGTTCTTAAATTCATCCCAAGTTAGTGCCAACGCAACATCAGCACCTTAGTTTCTTTTCTTGCTATTCCACCACATAAGTGCTCTTTGTTGAAGAACACTTATGGCATAACCGACTTTGAGTGCCTCGGGACACTCGTAGTTAATGGAGGTGTTCTTCATGCTTTCGAACCACTCAAGAAGTCCAGTGGCTCCTTCCTTTTCACTAAAGCTAGTGGGTTTACATGAATTGAAGTGCTTAAAAGTGTAGGTTTGATTGTTTCACCCTTGATTCTCACTATTCTCTGCTTGCCCATTACATTGCTTTTGGTGCTAGAGTTGATCATCAAGGTACTATTTAGTTCGGCAACCATAGTCGGAATAACGACAACCATTTGTCGGGCGATCATGGTAGCTAATTTGCGATTGGAGGTACCACACTTTCCATGATGATGAGACATGCTGGATACAAAGTAAACTAGTCATAGGATTTGGAGGTGAAAGATGATAAATCAAAAAAAGATTATTTAAGATTTGTAAAATACACATGGAATGATTCCATTTGGTAACATATTATTATTTGGAAACATTGACACATCAAGGTGATTTAACTCCAACTGCCATAGAAACTTGTCTATATAGACCTTAGTTTATCTCTCATCTCAGAAATCCTAGGTAAGCATAACTAGTCCCACGGTTGATAGGGATTTATGCGAAATGCTTACCTTAGCCCGAAGGCTTTTTGCCAGGAAATCTAGAATACAAGTGTCTATGTGTCAAACAATATTCCTTTAGGCTCTTAAGATCAAAACCTTGATGAGATTTTAATAGATTAGACATAAAGTCTAAAGATTTGAATCTATCATTATAATGCATACGATCCCACCTGTTATCGAGAATAAGTTTAAGAAAGATCCATCGCGGTGAGGTTAAGAGTTAAGAATAAGTTTTAGGGGAGATGAAGCAACAAAGTTTCCCAATTAAAAGGCAATTCTAACTAAAGGAATCAAGTTGCATATAAAAAAGCCCTCCTAAACATGTAGCATTATGTAGCATGCAACAAATACATTTACAAGATCATAAAGATTTTTCTTATGAGGTTCATGGATCAACTATAGTCTCGGTCACCATTTCTAATAACCTAGATCCCTATAGTATGGGTTTCGATACCAATCTGTCATACCCCAACCTTAACGGTGGAGTCGTTAAGACGTGAGGGTTAAGATTGTTCACAACCACATAAAACTACCATAAATTGTAAATATGATTAGCCATAAGTTTAAATAAGCAAAACAACCATAAGTCTCAACATAACAAAATAACAAAAGTTTAACTTCCAAGTTTTCAAGACATGTTATGTATTAGCAATAGTTAATGATTATCCACATATAATATCTATCCTATAAGTCTGACAATAATAAAAATAACCATGACAAAAGTAAAGTTCAATTGCATGTGCATTTACAAGTATCAAGACGTTTACAAGTGTAAGTTTATACGGTAACATGTTTCACCCCATAGGTGTGAAATAAAGTAAAAGAGGGGCATAAAAACTCACTTGATATGAATAAGATGATAACATGAAATTAAACGGTGCTCCAACGATTTATTTTACAAGATACCTTACGTATATATTTCAACTTCAAGTTTAAAGCTAATATTAACAATTAAACGTGAACTAGGGTTTTAAGTGGAGTTTGGGGCTTTGAAAGAGGCCTAAGCTGTAATTGCTACAATATCTAAGGAAGTTCTGAAGGAGTACTTTACACGGAATAAATACTAGATGTTAGGAAAGGAATTTTGGAATATTAAGATGATAGGGTCAGATTCTGAGGAATATACGATGCATTTACATGAGTTTGTTGCCTTTGGTTTACGGTAACTCCAACCTACTAGCGTACTAAGAAGTCAATTGACGGTATAGCACCTTAGATTTAAGCAAGGGTCATCGTCGTTCATTCTATAACAAGTCAGCATCGTATAAGGTTATATCACAAGCTCACTAACTTAGTTGTGGTGTAGAGCACTCTGACAAAGCGTGACATTACTAATGGTTCATCTTATAGCAAGAAGGAATAGGATGACATGTAGAGTACGTCATTCCTCATCATGGTCAGTGTGATCATTATGGTTGCCAATGATGTAATAAGATGGATCATGTAGCTAAAGACTTTATGGGAGAGTCAACGATCAAGCAGCAACAAACCCCAGTAGCAACGGCAAGCTAAAACATCATAGGGTTGCTTTGAATGGAACCTAGTCACACCATACAATTAGCTTATGGTAAACCAACTAAAGTAACTTACATTCCGAAGGGATGTACATTGGGATTGTCTGGACATAAAACATTTATAGAAACTAAGGAAAGGAGGATCGGAGAGATCCTTATCATTCTTTACCTTCCAAAAGATTTCCTAGAAGATTTACCCCACACAAACAAATCAAGTTTTAGATCAAGTTGACACATGGTGTCGCACTTATTGCTATAACATCTTACAGAATAGTTCCGAACAAACTAGCAGAACTAAAAACATAACTGCAGGAGCTATCAGATAAAGGATTCATCCAACCAAGCTCATTGCGATGGGGATCTCCAGTCGTGTTTGTCAATGGAATATTTGCTTCACCAGCTTCGAGGATTGAGTTTATATCCAAAGATAGACCCAAGGTTGGAATATCATCATCTGAGGGTCTGAGAGGATGGAATATCTAAGGCGACATTCTAATCTTGGTATTGTCACCATGAGATTCTGGTTATGCCAAGTGGGTTTACCAACACACCAATAGTTTTCATGGATCTCATGAACCGAGTGTGTTAACCTATCTGGTTAAGTTTATCAACTTTACTGTCGATGACATTCTAACATATACAAAGAACAAGGGGGAGCATGAGGAACATGATTTTGGAACTACTAAACAAGGATAAACATATGCCAAGTTTTTGATTTGTGACTTCTGGATGAACTCTAAAATTTAGGTCATGTGGTCAATGAACAAGGAATGCCTATTGATCTACAACAATAGAAGCCACCAAGAAATGGGCTACACCTAGGCATTCGACCAAGGTAAAGCAATTTATTGGATTGGCTGATTATTACGGACGAGTCATTGAAGGTTTTTTGAAGATTGCTCAATCTCTTATGGCATTAATGCATAAAGGTAGCACATATGATTGGGGTGACAAGCGAGAGTTTTCATTTCAATTTAAAAAAAACTCCATACTGTACCGATGCTATCCATACTAGAGGAAAACAAATGATTTCATGGTATATTTCGGTGTTTCCTTCAAAGATCTTGGTTGTGTGTTGACGCAATGTGAGAGGATTATAGAATAGACTTCCTATCAATTGAAAATTCAGAAGAAGAACTACATGACACATAACTCAAAGTTAAGAGTCATTGACTTTCACATAAGATATAGAGTGATTACTTTTACGATAGCAAATAGATCATTACACCAAACAAAAAAGGCTTTAGTATATATATGAACAGAAGGAGCTTAACATTAGACAACATTGTTGGGTCCACTTGTTGAACAACTATGACAATGTGATGAGGTATCTCTGGGTAAGGCTAATGTGGTAGCCGATGCCCTAAGTCAAAAGTAAACACCTAAACCAAAGCGAGTGTGAGCATTAAAGCTTATCATTCACAATAGAGTACCTGATCAAATTTGTAATGCTCAAATTGAGATTTTGAAGGATGAGAATCTGAAGGCATATTTCATGCTAGACATGAAAAAGAAATTAGTGACAAAATCCCCAAAGGAATTTGTTATTTTATGAAATGAATATGGATTTTTCTGTACGTGATTTTACGAGAACAAGTAATAGATAAAACTCATAAAACCTCGATATCTCATTCATCGAGGTTCAAGTAAAGCATACCATGAATTGAGAGTTCTTCATCGATTGCAGGATTGGAAATCTCGTATTGCCACACATGTAAGCAAGTATTTAATAGCCATAAAGTTTAGAATGGAAGTGGACACAGATCATAATGGATTTCATTGTGACCCTACATCGAACTCTCAATGAATGCGATATCATTTAGGCGATAGTAGATCGCTAGAGAAAATCCGCACACTTCCTGGATATTAGTAACAGTCAACTGAATTAAGAACTTAACTCTCACCTATCCAAGAGAAAAAGTCTCTCGGCACAAGGTGCTACTTCTTCTATCATCTCCGATCATAGCGATGGATTCATTTCCTATCATAGAGGTTATTTAAAAATTCATTTGGAACACATTTAGATAGAGGCATAACGTATTATCCGCAAACTGATGGCTAGAGTGAGCGTACGACTCAGACTCTACAAGACATGATGTGAGCATGTGTTATTAATTTCGATAGTAGTTTAGATGCCCACCCACCCTTGATTAAGGTTTCCTACGATATTAGTTACCACACAAAGATAAAGGTTGCACTGTTTGAAACACTCAATGGAAGTAAGTGCTAATCACCAATCTGTTGGGCAGAAGTTAAAGGAACATTAAATTACTAGTCTTGAGCTTGTGCACGAGGCGTCTACGAAGATCACACAAATTGTTAACACTAGGCACCAACACGTGACTAACAAATGATTTACGTGGGCTAACAACAAAACCCAGTGAATATCAAATCGACAACAAGGTATTTCTAAAAGTTTCACCTTGAAGAGGTGTAATTAGATTTAGAAAAATAAGGAACTTTAATCCCGTGCTATGATAGATCTTTTGAGATTGTTAAAAGGGTTAGTCTCGTAGATTAACAACTCAATTTTCTTAGAGAACCCACTAGAGTACATAACGTGTTACATGTTTCTAACAAGAAGAAATGCTTGTTTGCTGAGACACTCACCACTCCATAGGATGAGATTCATGTGAATGAGCACCTTTATTTGGTTGAGTAACCAGTTGAAATAATGGACAAAGTTGTTAGGACCATTTTTGGTACGGAGTACTAACTGATTTACATGTGTACCAAACCAAATAGTGCGGAATCCTATTTGATTGGCGATCAAATCAGTGAGAACGCAAGTAAAATCAATCTAAGAATGAATCTAAACGTTATGAACGATTGTAAGATGATTAACAGCGATCTATGAACTTGGAACAAGTGTTCTTGGGTCTTTAGACAACTAGGGTACGATTTAGTGCGTAGCTATTCGAATTGTTCCATTTTCCATGAATTAAGTGGTATTTATAGGTTAGGGTTTCCATTTGTACGACTGAACCATTTGCATGGTTCAGTCGTGCGACTGAAGCATGCGATTGAATCATCCGCACGACTAAAGGTCCAGTCGTGTGACTGAGTCAATCTCATGTCACAATCGTGCGACTGATCCAGTCTCCTGGTTCATTCGTGCGACTGGTTCATTAGCATGAACTATTCATGCGTATGGTCCATTAGCATGGTCCATTCGCATGATAACTTCACATGATTATGTTTAGAAAAGTTTCTCAACCATTATTGACTAAGAACTATGTAAACAACCACAAACCTATATAATTAGTTCAATACACAATAAACAATGAAATATTAAACATTATAAGCATAAACCACATATTGTATTTCATTCATACCCATTCATTACATATATGTAAGACATAAAAGATATTTTACATTGAGCTCCTAAACTAGGTACATTATATCAACAAACTCTCCCTTGGACCTTGTTTACATCTATTGTCTAACATTTTTCGTTAGCTCTTCATTTTTCTTGTACTTCTCCTCCCTTGTAACTCCTGCATGTATTTCGAATGCAAAGTAGAGTCTTATCACGTTTTGGAACTGGAGGGCTTGTACAATGTCTTGCGCGTCATAGAACAGTGGCCACTTGTATAAAGTGTAAGCATCCTCAGAAGACAAGTTAGTTAGCCACATCGGATCAAATACCCTGATAGTTTCCATATTACCTTCTCTGTTCAGAACTATGACCTCCTCACCCGTTCTCCAATCATAGTACCACCACTTAAAGTGTGGAGTGAAGTCCTGTGGCATTTCCCTTAGAGGGATTCTTGACATTGTGCGTGGAGGACTCCACTTTAGCACTATCTTAGGCTTGCTAGTAATGGAATCAACTTCAGACCGTCTGATATACCTAGGAGGTTTTTGAGGTTTGAAGTTGACCCACCTGGTGTGGTACTCTCTCTTTAAAGCAGCCTCAAACCAGCCTGACCTCTTTCTTAGGTCAACATATAACAGCTTTAGTTTGGCCAGCTGCTTGAGCTCAAAACCAGGTAGAGTCTTTAGATCATGTGGGAATCTAAAGTACTCTATACCCTTCTCTCTCTTCACCGCATAAACATTAAGATCCTCAAAATAGGCCCACGCGATAATCTT
>BJCM01210744.1:0-17428 GCA_018326385.1 Flaveria bidentis
GTATGTATGTATGTATGTATGTATGTATGTATGTATGTATGTATGTATGTATGTATGTATGTATGTATGTATGTATGTATGTATGTATGTATGTATGTATGTATGTATGTATGTATGTATGTATGTATGTATGTATGTATGTATGTATGTATTTATGTATGTATGTATGTATGTATGTATGTATGTATGTATATGGATATTCATTGACATAGTTTATAATTATATAGATTATATTTATTTAACTTTAAACACCATTGTATATCTTAATTATTTATATTTATATATAAACATGGATGAAAACATTTAAATAATATATAATATTTTATATAAATCATATGTATATTTATAATTATAAAAATACATAAATTAAGTAAAAGGAAAAAAATAAAGAAAACATCCTCTATGTTTGGAAAAAGAATACATTAATAGTCCTTTTGAGGTAAAAATACCAAATTGCCATTAATTTAATTGTGGAGTTCTCCTATCATCCACAACCAATGCCCCCAAAAAAAAGTTGGTGAAGTTTAAAACCAGACGTTACTTATGAACCAAATCTCTCTTGTCTACGACCGATATGTAATTTATGTAGGGTGTCACAATCACCCCCTCTTTGAACTGATCGTCCTTTATGAGTCAAAGAAGTCGTCATCCTCGCTAAGATATGTCCAACATTCTGAAATGTCGCACCCTCAAAATCCACGTGCGTAGTTTTACCGTGTGGCATATGAACAAACATGGATCACAATCATTAGTTACTTAGAATGACACTATATGCCACTTTAAAACAAAACCAACCAAAGTTCAAACTTTAAAAATATGCGGAAGCATTTTGTAAATAAGACAAACCCAAAGTATATAAATGCAAATTTTGGAAAAACACGCGCCAACCCAAATATTTAAATCTCATAAATAAAATCTGTGTTATAACTTAAGAAGAAGTCTTAGAATGCACGTTGGACCCATGAAGTGCTCCTAATGGCAACTTGAGTTAAGGACCTGAGAATAGAATACTAAAAATGTCAACACAAAGGTTGGTGGGTTCAAGAGTTTGCGTTTAACATAAACAATAACTTTTGTATAACATAAGAAGTGCATTGAAATAGATAGCTAGTCTATATTCACAAGTAATAACCATAGTGATTTCGCAATCGAAGCTGACTGTGTTGTGTTTGTTGCCTCACGTCACGACTTACCAAGTCATGATGATGTTTGTATAAGGACAATATTCCACCCGTTTGACCTCGAGTTGCATAGGTGGGGATTGTCAAACCTAGTAGTACTACCCAAGATTTCCCACTAGTAATATTAACGATCCGAAAGTATGAGGACTTTCAAGGTATTATGCACTATGGTAAAACATACACAACTTACATAATAAAATAGCATTTGAGTACAAGTATGCGACCTCCCCAAGTAAAGAGTTTATAAAATAGAGGGACATGAACTCACCTAGTGTGCAACAAACAATAACAAGGAAAACTGACGATGAATGGAAAGACAACCCTTCAAAGGTTACCTAGAACACATAAATACATAAGTACGTGTACACAGAAAACTTAACAACCCTAGGTTAACCTAATTGACCAGTTTGACCCGTTGGTGACATATTAAATGTAATATAATTTAATCATGCATATCAACTTATCATACATGAATATCACATAAGTTATTCATGTGTATCACATCATCAACCCAAGTTCTACCAAAATCATCACACAACATTATATCATCATACAACTCATGCAAATCTCAACAACCAACATGTTCAACACAAATATAAATACATCATAACAAATAACTCATACATGGAGTCTAATCATACACCACATGCCATTTGAAGCCACTCATGATCTCACATCCTAAACCTTGCAAATCCTACTAAGTAGGGGCCTCAGATTCGCACATGTGTATGACAATAATAATCACATTCATCCACATGGTTCATTCCAACCAACATACACAGTAACAATCAATTACAATTCTAAACATGATCTCTTATGCACTAACCACAATTCATCATCATGTATGTTCACCAAAACCTAAATTCCTTACATTATCAACCAACCATTCCAACATGATCCTAACATCATAAGTATGCCCAAATCATCATATATAAGGTTCTATAACAATAAAGTTTTTCTTTTCGGAAAGTAACACCCATAGGCAATCTAGCATCCAATTCAATCATAATTTCATCAACTTTATACCTAATCAAGTTTATAATATTCATTCTAAAATGATAATCATCACTCAATCATCAAGATTCCCAAACATCATACATAAAAGTTTCTACTTTTAGTAAGTTATGATCAACATCTCCAATTCATGAATTTTCTTGGACAACTCTATTAAGCTAACATCCAAGCACTGTATTTAGCATCATAACATCATCGAACCATGAATTCCAAGAACAAAAAGTTTCCTCTTAAGGCAATCTATGAACTAGATGATTAGTCCATGTATTTCTTGCATAATCAACACAATCTAGCATTCATACAACCTAACTAACATTATATTAACATCTAACAATCATCAATTTCATGTTTTCATCACCAATTTTGGATTTAAGGTTCATCAAGAACAATCATCATGAAAAAGTAAACAAAGCTAACCTTTAGGTGTGTAGAAATCAACAATTGAACTTGCTAACACCTTATAATCTCTATGAATCAACCAAGATCGAATGTGTGTGTGTGTTCTTGATAGAATTTGCAAGGGTGGGGGTGGGGGTTTGGGTGATGGTTGCGGCTGAAATTGGGTTATGGGGGGTTCGGGTTCAAATTTTGGTAATATTTTGTTTAATAATAATTACAAAATAAACCCCTTGATTTTTATTTTATAAAAACTGATCTTTTTAACACCTTTTAAATAATTTTAACTATAAATTACAAGTATTATTAGTAAATAATAATAATCATAAACATTTACAATAAGTAACACAACACATGAAATATATATAACACGTTGTCACGTTACGACGTAAAATTCACAAAATAAATATTTAAAATTCTATAAATTCATGAATCACATAATCACAACTAATAACCAACATTATTAATTATATTATCATTGTTTATCATAGATTATTATTATTATTATGTTACGTCCGGAATAAAGTCGAAACGAGCCAATTAATAATAATGGGCTTAGCCAGGATTATTTAAAGAAAATAAGCGGGAAATGGAGTATGGAAGTTTATTTACAAACTTCGGCCCAGTACCTGCTTCGTGCCTCCATTTGGGGTATAGCTGATGACACTGATCCGGAAAGAATGAATGAAAGATGGATAATGAATGATAATGGAAGATAATAATTATATTATCTGTGTGTACGTATGATAAACGATAGCACATGAACATAAAGAAAGGTTTTTAATGAAATAAAAGTATGCTATGTCCTTATAAAACTAGAACTCACTTAGCAACGCTGACTTTTATGTGTTTCTAGTTGGCAGGTGAATGTTGTTGAGGATGGCACGGGGCAACTACTTGGCATTTTGGGATGGCATCCATTTGTTTAAATTATGACGTTTTTGCATTGTAATGTGAACAAACAATATTTTGTAACGATTGTGAATGATGTATTATTTTGCAAAAGCAATGAATGAAATAAATTTAAATTATTCCGTTGTGTTGTTATAGTAAACTTAAATGTATACTATATGTTTTATGTTTTATGTGCGATGATTGTCCAACTGTGAGCGTCCCGGGAACAGGGCCTTACATATTAAGTCACCAAAGTTCAGCAACAACTGGTGTGTGCTCATGACACGTGTATGCAAGACCTAATGGAATTAACGGACTTTGGTAATGGAAAATTACCGGATGTCACATTATCCCCATGTTGAATGAATTTTCGTCCTGAAAATTACGTTACATGGTTGTACGTTACATGGTTGTGCTACATCACTGGTTTACTGCATTGGCATAACAAAATCGAGTGAGTTCTCACATCATCCCCATGTTGAAAGAAATTTCGTCTCGAAATTTAATCAGTACCTTCCCCGGCTGTCGTCACCATTTCGAATAGATGAGGATACTTAAGCTTCATCTGTTCCTTGCATTCCCACGTAAATTTTGGTTCACGTATTGAGTTCCAAGGAACTTTGACTATAGGTATCTTACTTTGTTTAAAACTCTTGACCTCACGATCCATTACCTCAACCGGTTCTTCCACAAATCGTAATTGGTCATCTACTTGTACTTCGTCGAGTGGTACAACCAATGTCTCATCATACAAACACTTTTTCATATTCGAGACGTAAAATACGTTGTGAACGCCACTTGGTGAATTAGGCAGGTCTAATCGATACGCGACTAGACCTATTCTCTTCAGAATCTTAAGTGGTCCAACGTATCTTGGATTAAACTTGCGTCTTTTGCCAAACCGAATCACACCTTTCCATGGTGAACTTTCATCAAAACTTTGTCACCGACTTGAAATTCCAAAGGTTTCTATCGCTAGTCCGCATAACTCTTTTGTTGAACTTGCGTTGCAACCATACGGTTTCGTAACTGAACTATCTTCTCAGTAGTTGTGTGTACCAACTCAGGACCAATTAACTGACTGTCACTAACTTCCACCCAACAAACTGGTGAAGCCTTCCCGTGGCACCCTTCGCCCAAGACTTGAATCAGGAGATTCTTTGCAAGAGTTTTCCCCTATAGAAGATCTCCCTTTTCGAAATGCTAAAAGTTCACTTCACCCAACTTTATACCGAGCTCTTTCTTCCCTGTTTCAGGATCGCTCAGAACCACTGGCTTCTTCACTCGTTTATTCCCAGATCTAAAATACAAACCAGCTGCTTCGCTCTTTTACCTCTCCTCCCTGTCTCCATTCTGATTGATTCGTTTCTTCCTTCGCGCAAGCCTTTGGTTCGCCCCTTGTTGTGTTGCATTTTCTGCTCCTCCGCTTCAGTCTGCCTTCTTTCAATAGTCGGGGTCCGACGTTTATTTCCAATTTCAATGTCAGCTCCAGGTTTTGGGCGGCCCCTTCGCCTATACAACGCCTCAAATAATGTTGCCTTGATGCTAATATTATAACTATTTTTGTACGAAAACTCGACCAATGGTAGATGAACTTTCCAATTATTTCCGAAATCAATCACACAAGCACGTAACATGTCCTCCAAAGTTTGAATAGTACGCTCACTTTGCCCATCGGTCTGTGGATGATAGGTAGTGCTCATATCCAGATGCGTATCCAAAGATTTCCGTAACGACTGCCAGAAATGAGACGTAAAACGAGCATCACGATCCAAAATAATCGAGATCGGCACGCCATGTCTCGAAACTATCTCATTCAGGTAAATTCGGGTTAACTTATCCATTTTATTAGTTTCCTTGATCGCCAAGAAATGAGCTGACTTAGTCAGTTGATCCACAATCACCCATATTGTGTCACAACCACTAGGAGTCCTGGGTAACTTAGTAAAAAATCCATAGAAATTTGTTCCTACTTCCATAAAGAAATCTCAAGTTGTTACAGTAACCCATATGGCTTTTGATACTCCACTTTAACATTAGAGCATGTCAAACACTTGCTCACATACATAGCTACGTCTGCCTTCATATTAGGCCACCAATAGTGTGCCTTCATGTCATGATACATTCTGTCAGAACTAGGGTGTATCAAATAATTAGACTTGTGTGCTTCATTCATAATGAAATCTCTGAAATTTCCATACAGAGGTACCTAAAGTCTATCCATGAAATACCAGATTTCATCAGATTTGACTTCCAACTATTTATCTATCCCATGTAAAGATTCAGGTCCAATTTTCTCTACTTTCAAGGCTTCCGTCTGGGCTTCCTTGATCTATTCGGGCAAGTGAGTGCTAATCGTTAGTTGTAGAGCACGCACTCATTGGGGCTTAGTGGTTTCCTTTCTACTCAAGGCATCGGCGACTACATTTGCCTTTTCTGGGTGATATTTGATAGCACAATCATAGTCGTTTAACAATTCCACCCAGCATCGTTGCCTCATGTTCAGCTCTTTTTGCTCAAAGATATGCCAAATACTCTTGTGATCGGTGTAAATAGTGCACTTGGTACCATACAAGTAATGTGTCCAAATATTCAAGATAAAGACCATTGCACCTAACTCTAGGTCATGAGTGGTATAGTTCTTTTCATGTACCTTCAGTTGTCATGAAGCATAGGCTATTACCTTGTCATGCTGCATCGGGACACAACCAAGTCCTTGGATAGAAGCATCACAGTAAACTACGAAATCATCACTTCCTTCTTGTAATGCTAATATCGGTACGCTACAGAACTTCTGTTTCAACAATTGAAAAGAAGTTTCTTGACTCTCACCCCCATTCATAAGTTGTTCCTTTATGGGTCAAGGCAGTGAGAGGTTGAGCGATTTTTGAAAATCCCTCAATGAAACGTCGATAGTATCCTTCCAGTCCAAGGAATTTCCTTATCTCACTAGTTGTCTTGGGTACCCACCAGTTCTTTATAGCCACAATCTTTGCAGGATCCACATGTATTCCCTTCTCTTTAATAATGTGACCCAAGAATTGCACCTCACGAATCCAGAAATCACACTTAGAAAACTTGGCGTACAATTGTTCCTTTCTCAGTAATTCCAAGATTAAACGTAGGTGTTCCTCATGTTCCTCCTTGGTCTTAGAATAGATCAATATGTCGTCGATAAACACGATAACAAACTGATCGAGGTAGAGTTTGCACACACGATTCATGACATCCTACTTACTACTGGGGCATTAGTCTACCCAAATGACATGACCAAGAATTCATAGTGACCATAACGAGTACGGAACGCGGTTTTCAATATATCTTCTTCTCGAACTCTCAATTAATGATGTCCAGACCACAAATTAATCTTCGAATAATAGCTTGATCCCTGAAGTTGATCAAACAAGTCATCGATACGAAGTAAAGAATGTGCCATCTTTCTTCTTAACCAAGAGAACAGGTGCTCCCTATGGTGATGAGCTTGGTCGATTAAATCCCTTATCCAACAACTCTTGAAGTTGTGTAGATAGTTCCTGTAGTTCGTTCGGTGCTAACCGATAAGGTGCTCGCGCAATTAGAGCAGCTTCGGGAGTCAAATCAATCTAAAACTCAACTTGACGATAAGGTGATAGTCCAGGAAGATCCCCTAGAAACATCACTGGAAAGTCACGAACCACCGAAATATCATCTATCTTCTTTTCTTCTTGTTGCTTGTCAGAGACGAGGGCTAATATAGCTAAGTGACCCTTGCATAACCACTTCTGAGCCTTCATGAATGAATGATGCCTATCATAGAACCACTCTTCTCATGAGAACTAACTTCCGCTTTCTTTTCAGACAACCAATCAATACCTACGACCACATCAAAACTTCCAAGAGTAACGAGCATAAGATCAATATCGAAGGTATGACCAGCAAGTTCTATCTTGCAACCCTTAAGGATGTGCGTAATGAAGATTTACTTACCATGAGCTAATTCTACAATATAATTAGATTCCAACATAGAAGGCATATCACTTAGGAGACTACAGAACTTAGTAGAGATAAAACTCCTATCGGCTTCAGTGTCAAACAGTACAGAAGCAAAACGACCATTAACTAGAAATTTACTACTAACAGTAGTAGGATCGTTTAGAGCCTCACTTGAACCCATGACAAAGGCTCTCCATTTAGCTCCACCATTTTTGCCATTGTTATTGTCACCATTTCCACGATTATTGTTGTTACCAACATTCCCATTGCCTTTTCCATTTCTTTTTAATTGAGGACAATTTATCTTGTAATGCCCTTCTTTTCCACACTCAAAGCAACCCTTTGGTGTTTCATGGGGCTGCTAAGGCTTCTTAATTAACTCCCCATGGCAATCTTTGCCACGTGTCCAACCTTCCCATAACAATTGCATCAAAAACTATCACACCTGCCAGTGTGGTAGCAGTTGCATCGGTTGCACTTAGGATTTTTCCCCACATATCCACTTGGTCCTTGAGATGATGAAGATGATTGATTGAAGTTGTGATTGTTATCCAACCATCTATGTTGCTGCTATTGTTGAGGTTGTTGTTGCTGAGGTTGGTTACCAGACGACAATCCCTTGCTAGCATTGTTTTTCCACTTGCGTTTGTTTCCAGACATGCTTGCCACAGCTCCCCGCTTGGGTAACTTTCCTTGCTCCATGGCCTGATCAGTGAGCTCATGAGCTAGTCGGATAACCTGTTGAATAGCAGGAAGATTTGTGGTAGTCACCATACTTTGAATCTCCAGAACTAAACCACATATGTAGAGCTTAATTCGTCAGCTCAGCGGGTCAACGATGCTAGGACAGAGTGCATCTAGCTCATAAGACCTAGTAGTTTAAGTCTCATTGTCTGATCCTTCCACCTTTAGTTGCCAAAACTTAGCTTCCAGCTTTTGAACTTTATTACGGGGACACTATTCCTCCTAAGGCTCTTCCATTGGGCCTCCCGAGGATCCTCCATTGGGACCTCCTAAGTCTCAAGTTGGTTTTCCAACTCGTGTATACGAACGATAGCCTCATGAAGCTTAACACGATCACATTCACATTAGCTATCAACTTAGCAACCTATCCACGCAAAGCATGGATCTCTCTAGTTTGGCCATCCTAGAGTCCTTGCTTATCGAGCCACGAGTCTTCCATTTACTTGTACACTCTACTATTGTGCTCTTGTCATGCATCCCACCTTTTAAATTAATCCGCAACTGCTCACTACAGTCAATCATGCGAGGCCACCAAAGCAGCGATAGCACTAAGAGATGTGTAGGGTAGGGGGTATAATATGACATCTCTAATCACACTAGGGTTCGTATATGGAACACCCTCCTTTTCCAGCATCCTAATCAAAATTATTCATGTTCCGCTCTATCATAGGCTCTCCCATGAGGTACACATCAGGTATAAGTACGGGAAGTCTAACACCATAGCTCATAGATAGCGAAGAATAATAGGAAAATCGGGTTCCCTTCACGGTGTGTACCGAACAGGGGATCAAGATGATGATGAAGCCATACGACAGTCTATATGATGTCTATACCAATGGGTATGTAGTAAGAAGATAAGTTGTAACACCTGGTTATTTCCTTTGAAGCCAAAGAAAGAAGAAAAAGAGAAAGAAAAGAAATAAAGCCCAAAGTTGAGGGACCAAACTTGCCAAACGGGAAAAACTTCAAAGAGTAGGAGATTAAGAGGGGAGGGCAGCCCACACCCTCCCCCACACTCACAAAATCAGCCAAAGAGAGAAAAGGGGAAAAACAAGGGTTTCAAGCTTCGGTTTCATGGATTCAAGCACAAACATTGAGGTGTAGTGGGTTGGATTGAAGCTCTACTCGGCGGGGTTGTTTGTGTGAGTTCTAGGACCCCTCTTTTACACGTTTTCGACTGATTTGGGGATAGAACACATAGTAAAACCCGTTTTTGAAATGTGTGTGTTGAACCCGTGTGTATGTGTTTGTGTGTGATGTGAGTCGGGTTTGTTTTCGGGCTTTTGTGTGCTTTAATGGTGTTGTGGTATGTATTCCTAAGGTTTAGGATGGTTGATTTGGGCTTAGAACAGGTTTGAGAGGGTTTGGAGGCCGAAAAGTGCAGATTGGGTTTGGGATGAACTGCATTTTGCATCTGCTAGGGCTATGCGACTGAATGGCATGCGACTGAGGTTCATTCGCATGCGAGTCATGCGACTGGAGTCCATACACTTGTGAGTCATGCGACTAAGGTTTATTTGCATGGGGTCATGCGACAGGGGTCCATACGCCTAGGTTCATCCGCATTAGGTTCATTCGCATAGGTGTTCATCCGCATTAGGTCCATTCGCATAGGTGTTCATCGGCCTGAGGTTCATTCGCATAGGATCCGTCTGTTTTGGGTCCATTCGCCTAATGTTCAGTTGCCTGGGAGGCCATGCTACTGGAAGTTGCCCATACGCCCAAATAGGGCTCATGCGCCCGGGAAAGCATGGTTTAACTTTCTAACTTTCGGGGAGATGGGAAGATGTAAGCTTTGACATGGAAGGTTCCCGAGGGTTCGTGTAAGTTGACTTTGGATGTCATAGATGATATGTTTGTCATGTACGTTGATGTAAGATTTTTGCTTATGCATGTTGTTATGTATGTATGATTTATGCCTCGTATGATGATGTTGTATGTCTATTATGTCCCTTGCTTTACTTGATTGTCTTCCCGTGGCTTTACTTGTATGTTAATGAATGAAATGAAAAATATTATGTAACCTAAAGTGGAAGATAATGAAAAGGGGAACGAAATGAGGAATGCATGCATTAATGAACGAACGAACGTGAGAAAGTCTTGCAAGCACATGTATGGAGGTTCACACTCAATGAGGAGTGTTAGCTCACCCATGTGCGGGTTAGCTACCCTATGAGGATGCACACTGGGGCTTGATCTGTGTTATCAAGCATATGTATGGAGGTTCACACCCAATGAGGGGTTGTCATCTCAACTGTGTGCGGGTTAAATACCCCATGAGGATGCACACAGGGGTTCAATCTTTGTGATTGACCAGACGTATGGGGTTCTTGTCACTTAACCCTAGATGAATTGCTTGGTGCTCTAGAGGGTGGTTAAGCACATGATAGGACCTAGATGAAAATGAAAAGATAATAAAAGCACGAAATGAACGATGATGAAGATAATAAATATTATCTATGTGTATGTACGATGTGTGATCACATTCTAAGACTGTTATGATTTGAAAGAAAGTAAAGGATGGTTTTTAAATGAAGATAAAGTATGTTTTATTATAAAACTAGAATTCACTCAGCAACGCTGACTTTTATGTGTTTCCAGTTGGCAGGTAATGTTGCTGAGGATGGCACGGGCCAACTACTCAGCTCTTTTGGATGACATTCTTTTGTTTAATGTTTTTGCATTGTAATGCGAACGAATAATGTTTTGAAATGAACGATTGTATTAACTTGCAAAAGCATTTATAATGAAATGAAATTTTTTTTGAATGTTCCGCGATGATGTTTTATCAAGGTTAAATGTAAAGCTTTATGTTTTATGTGCAATGATTACCAGCTGTAAGCGTCCCAGGAACGGGGCCTTACATAAGCAATGACTAACTAACTAACTATGTGTGATTATAGACTAGTGTGTATGCAATCTAGTTCCCTATTACCAATGGCTCAGATACCCATCTATCACACCCTCAAAATCCACGTGCATAGTTTCACCGCAAGGCGTGTGAACAAACCAGGATCAAAGTCAATAGTTACTTAGAATGACACTATATGCCACTTTAAAACAAAACCAAACAAAGTTTGAACTTTAAAATTTGCGGAAGCATTTTGTAAATAAGGAAAACCCAAAGCATATATAATGCAAATTTTGGCAAAACACGCACTAACCCAAATAATAAAATCTCATAAATAAAATCCAAGTGTTATTACTTAAGAAGAAGTCTTAGAATGCATGCTAGACCTGTGAAGTGCTCCTTATGGCAACCTGAGTTAAGGACCTAAGAATAGCATACTAAAATGTCAGCACAAAGATTGGTGGGTTCAAGAGTTTGTGTTTAACATAAACATAACATTTGTATAACATAAGAAGTGCATTGAAATAGATAGCTAGTCTATATTCACAAGTAATAACCATAGTGATTTGGTGATCAAAGCTAACTGTGTTGTGTTTGTTGCCTCCCGTCATATCTTACCAGGTCGTGACAATATTTGTGTTTAGGAAAATATTGCACCCGTTTGACCTTGAGTCACATAGGTGGGGCTTGTCAAACCAAGTAGTACTACCTAATATTTCCTGCTAGTTACCATTATTAACGATCTAAAAGTGTGAGGACTTTCAAGGTATTATGTACTATGTTAAAACATACACAACTTAAAATAATAAAATAGCATTTGACTACAAGTATGCTACCTCCGCCAATAAAGAGTTTATAAAATAGAGGGGCGTGAACTCACCCAGTGTGCAACGAATAATAACGAAGAAAACTAACGATGAATGGAAAGACAACCCTTCAAAGGTTACCTAGAACACACAAGTACATAAGTACGTGTACACATAAAACAGAGCAACCCTAGGTTAACCTAGTTGACCAGTTTGACCCGTTGGTGACATATTAATTGTAATATAATTTAATCATGCATATCAACTTATCATACATGAATATCACATAAGTTATTACGTGTATCTCATCATCAACCCAAGTTCTACCAAAATCATCACACAACATTAGATCATTATACAACTCATGCAAATCTCACCAACCAACATGTTCAAGAAAAATATAAATACATCACAACAAATAATTCATACGTAGAATCTACTCATGCACCACATGTCATGTGAAGCCACTCACGACCTCACATCCTAAACCTTGACAATCCTACTAACTAGGGGCCTCAGATTTGCACGCGTGTATGACAATCATAATCATATTCATCCACATGGTTCATTCCAACCAACATTCACAGTAACAATCAATTACAATCCCAAACATGATCTCCTATTCACTAACCACAATTCATCATCATGTATGTTCACCAAAACCTAAATTTCTTACATGATCAACCAAGCATCCATACAACTCAATTAGCACATTCTATTACATTAAACATGATCAACAACAATTCCAACATGATCCAATTCAATCGTAATTTTAGTAAGTTATTATCAACACCTCCAATTCATGAACTTTATACCTTATCAAGTTCATAACATTTAATCTAACATGATAGTCATCACTAAATCATCAAGATTCCTAAACATCATACATAAAAGTTTCTACTTTTAGTAAGTTATTATCAACACCTCCAATTCATGAATTTTCTTGCACAATTCAATTAAACTAACATCCAAGCATTGTATCTAAGGTCATAACATCATAAAATCATGAATTCTAAGAATAAAAAATTTCCTTTTAAGGCAATGTATGAACTAGATGATCAGTCCATGGATTTTTTGCATAATCAACATAATCTAGCATTAATAAAACCTAACTAACATCATATTAACATCTAACAATCATCAATTTCATGTTTTCATCACTAATTTAGGATTCCGGGTTCATCAAAAACAACCAACATGAAAAACTAATTAAAACTGACCTTTAGGTGTGTAGAAATCAACATTTGAACTTGGTTACACCTTGTAATCTCTTGAAATCAATCAAAATCGAATGTATGTGTATGTTCTTGATAGAATTCACAAGGGTGGGAGGTTTGGGTAATGGTTGCGGCCGAAATTGGGTTAGGGGGGATTAGGGTTCAATTTTTCGTAATATTTTGTTTAATAATAATTACAAAATAAACCCCTTGATTTTTATTTTATAAAAACTAATCTTTTTAACACCTTTTAAATAATTTTAACTACAAATTACAAGTATTATTAGTCAATAATAATATTTATAAACATTTACAATAAGTCACACAACACATGACATATATATAACACGTTATCACATAAAAACAACAAAATAAATATTTAAAATTTTATAAATTCATGAATCACATAATCATAAGTAATAACCATCATTATTAATTAGATTATAATTGTTTATCATAGATTATTATTATTAAGTCCCTAACATTCAACGACAACTAATTTGTGCTCATGACACGTGTACGAAAGACCTAACGGAACTAACAGAGTTTGATAACGGAAAATTACTAGATGTCACACGAACGACATAGTAGTGGCTCTACTACCATTCTGTAACACTCGGCCTCACGCACCACCAATATTATCCTCTTTTCCCACAAGGAGCTCATGGATTTACTTTTGGTTGCCCGAGTGAAAACTTCCTAGTCCTAGATTGTTGTCACCTGAGTACGCTTAACTATGAAGTTCTCCTCTCATCCACAACTAATGCGCCCAAAACACGTTGGTAATATTAAAGACTAGACATTCCTTATGAACCATGAATCTCTTCTTTCAGCTAATGTGTGATTTATGTAGGGTTTCACATAAATTGAAGCTCTCTTTCATGGCTTCGACCTACACAAGTACATTAATGGTACCCACCTTCTTCCTAAACCAACAATCGCTAGCGATGGGTCTTCTACCCCGCACCAACACTACCCGAATTGGTTTCGTCAAGATTAGATTTATTTGGAGTCTTAGTTGGAACTCTCTCCCCGCAAATTGCTCTTATCATCACTAATGCTAAAACCTCACTACAAGCATGGAAAATCCTAACCACAACCTGTGCATCACAATCCCGATGTCACAAAAATCCATTTCACTACTATTTAAATCAATATTAAAAAAACTCCCACCCAATCCATCTCCAACTACTTGCAAACCATTGAAACCATAGTTGATGAATTGTTTGTTCTCGGCAAAGAAACTGATATGGAAGATCTAACTGATTTCATACTCAATGGCTTAGACCAATAAGCATACAAACCAATTATCTAATCCTTTCATGTTTGTGACAACCCAATCTCCTTCAATGAGTTGTATAAGAGTTTTCCTAAACCAAGAACAGAAATTAGGTCAAACCGCTTCAAATATCAACATGCATCAGCCCACCTCAGCCTTTTTAGACCATAACTAGCCCAATAACAAATGGCACAATCACAATTCCAACTCATCCAGCATTTTACCCACCCCAACAACTCAAAACCTCTGGAAACCGACCTTTTCTCGGAAAATGCCAATGGTGTCACACGAAGGGCCACACTATTGCTACATGCAACTCCTTTAAAAAGATGTTTCCTAATGCGGTTATTCCTCCATTTATTGGTAATGTGTAGGTTTCAAAGGCATCTCCGCAAGTTAGTATGATGGGTGTTAGTACGCAAGATACTTCCTCATCACCAACCTATTGCCTACTTGATAGTGGAGCTTCCCACAACGTCAAAAACGATCTACAAGCCTTGTCTCTTCATGCACCGTACGCTGGCACCGAGGAACTCATAATTGGTGATGGTTCGTCACTTCTTATAACTCATATTGGCTCACTTGTCATCCAAACACCAACAAAACCTTTAATATTACCAAACATTCTTTATGTTTCCTCAATTTAACAAAACATCATCTCTATTTCTCATTTATGCTATGATAATTTTTTTTAATCAAGCTTTTTTATTTTGATTTTGTCATCAAGGATGAAAGTTCCAAACTCCCACTCCTTAAAGGCAAGACACATAACGGGATATTTGAGATCCGCTTTTTATATCGCTCTATAACCTTACCATTGCAAAAGTCAAATTCCATTAATTGGCAACATCGATTGGGTCATCTAAACAACAAAACCTTACAACTTTTATCTTCTTTTGTTTCTTGCATTTTAAATTCAACAAATAATAATAACTCTTGTAATATACACAAGAGCCACAAATTGTCATTTTATCAATCTAGCTTATCTTCTAAGACACCTTTAGAATTAATATTCTCAAATATTTGGTCATCACCAATGCACTCTTTCCATAGGTTTAAATATATCATTTTTTTATCACTATACAAAATATATATGGTTATACCCACTCAAAAATAAATATGATTCTCGTACAATATTTATTCACTTTCAAATCTAGTTGAAAATTATTCCCAACGAAAATTAAACAACTATTATTAGATAATGAAGATTAATATATAAAACTCACCGCTTACCGACAATCCCGAGGTATATCTCATCTCACTTCTCCACCTCACACACCCGAACATATTGGCTATACCAAACGTAGACACCACCATATAGACATATAGTTGAAACTGGTCTCTCCCTTCTCTCTCACACAAAATTACTCGTACATTATCGGCCTTTTGTCTTCACCACAACCGCCTACCTAATCAATCGTCTCCCAAGCCCCACCTTACAAAATTCTTCACCATACTATAAACTCTTCAACAAACAACCAAACTATGGAAACTAAGAAGATTTAGTTGCCTTTGCTATCCGTGGCTTCGACCCTACGTTTCCCACAAACTACAACCCAAATCTAAACCATGTATCTTTGGTGGTTACTGCCCAACTCCAAGTGCTTACCATTATCTTGACCCAACCACAAACAAAATCTACACATCCTGACATGTCCAGTTTGTCAAAGATCAATACCCATATGAAAAAATTCTAATACGAAAAACCTACCATACCTCGACTCCACCACTTAGTATCCACTCCATATAATTACCACAACCATTCCAAATAATTCTCCCTCACTGACTCAATCCTCTACTACCCCTATCGAAACCATTCCAACCAATGAACCCAACCCTCAAACAAATCCCACTCCCAAACCACATCCATCAAACAAAACCAATCCACACCCCCCAACAGTTCAAATTTTCCATATAAATTAGACCTTCCTCACACTAAACATCAATAGCTAAGTCATCCTCCTCCACCACACCCATTCGCAAACCAAACCCTCTATCATAATCCCAAATTTCAATTATACATTGCCACAAATAGACTTGATACATAACCTTCAATAATAACTTAAGCCCTTAAACACCTCTTGTGGCGGAATGCTATGACTCAAGAAGTTGATGCCTTACAAACAAACAACACATGGAAACTTGTTCCATCCACTAAATCCATCAATCTAGTTGGAAGCAAATGGGTGTTTCGAACAAAATACAATTAGGACTACTCCATTGATCGCCTTAAAGCATGACTTGTTGCGAAAAGTTTCCATCAACGACCAGGTATTGACTTTGCTGAAACCTTTAGCCTCGTAGTCAAACCCATAACACTTTGTCTTATTCTCTCTTTAGTTGTATCAAAAAAATTGGATCTTTGCCAACTTGATGTTAACAATGCCTTCCTTTTAGGCATTTTAATCGAAGACATATACATGGCACAACCCCCTGACTTCATCAATACAAAGTACCCCTCCCATGTTGCAAACTTAACAAAGCAATCTATGGCCTATGAGAAGCCTCACGAGTATGGTACGAGGAACTTAAACAATATCTTCACGGTAAACACTTCTAACCCAGCATCTCTGATCCTTCTCTATTCATTGAAACAAACAATTCTTCTTATATATATATTTTTGTTTATGTTGATGACATCAATGTCACCGGTCCTTCAACTTAAACTAATAATGATATCATATCATGTCTTGCCTTAAAATTCTTTTAAAGATCTCAGTAATCTATCTTATTTCCTTAGAATTGAAGTCCTTCCTCATCCTCATGGAATCTTCATATCTTAATCAAAATACATCAATGATCACGTTCAACATTGCAGGATCGTTGAAGGGTGTAAGTTACAACACAACAACACAAAGAAGAGATTAACTAAACTTTAATCAAACAGTAAACTGGATTAACCAAGTTGAGATACTAAGAACACAAGTAATGCAAGAGACAGAACACAAAGAACACAAGTGTATGGTTTTCAAGAATGCAGTATATTGCTTTCTCTATGTTCTATTACAAGTGTTACAAAGCATATTAAAAAGATACAAGAACATGAGATACTTATACTACATCCTACAGCCGGC
>BJCM01210745.1:0-21740 GCA_018326385.1 Flaveria bidentis
TATGCAATCCTTGAGATTGCCAATGAGGTGAGCGGCCCTGTTGTCGCAAAAGACTCGGAAAGATAATGATAAAAGTGAGAAATTAAGGAAAGGATAAATAAAGCTATACCTTGTTGTATGTATGATGTATGCTCTTGTAATGATGTATAAAGGAAAGGATTTTAATGAAAAGAATATTTTCATATATAAATTACTCAAGGTACTTTAATGCTTTTAAAACTAGAACTCACTCAGCAATGCTGACTTTTATACATTTTCAGTTGGCAGGTAATTTGTTGCTGAGGATGGCACGCGGGGGAAGCTACTTGGAGGAGCAAGACTGACATCCATTTTAATAAGAAATCACTGTTGTTTGTAATACAGTTAAACTATTCTTTTGTAAACTGATTAAACCAAGGCATATTGCTTAACAACAGTGTTTATAATGAGATGAATGGCTTTTGTTAATATTAATTCTGATGCTTAAATTTGTAAGCTTATAATGTTTCATGTAATTATAACTGTGAATGACCAACTGTGAGGTCTCCGGGAACGGGGCCTTACATTAGTTTATTGTTGTGATTGCATGTTATGATAATCAATGTGTTTTGAACCGATAAGTCATACCCAAGCATTTCACGCTTCCGTGTGGATGTGACAGATTAGTATCAGAGACATTGGTTATAGAGAATTAGGTATTATTAGTAAATGCCTATACTATAACTATAAACTTATATGATAACAAACTTTAATGGTTAAAAATATTTTTTTTCTTTCCATGATTTTATGTAAACATGTCTATGCTTAAACAATAATGATTTTTTTTATATAGGAGATGTGTACGACTAATGTGTGAATGTGATTTGTTGTTAATTTATTTGACTAGTGCTTGAACTAGTAATATTATAAATAAAAAAATTTATAAGGATTTATATTGTATGAGTACGGGTAATTCTAATAGCTATTATAATGAAACTGATCTTTCGGATCATAGCAATCATAAAGAAACAATACCAGAAATAGAGCCACAAGAAAATATACGAGTATCCCAACCCAAGGTCAAGACCAACATCAAGCTAAACTTTTTCATCCAACATGCACCGGTAACCATCGAGGGCTATACAAATGAGACTTATAGGAAAAGTGTTCAAAGTGGTATGAAGTTCCAAATTAAGAAAGTCCAGGAGCCAAAAAATAGAAGTCTAGAAATCCTCCCCTCATTATCAGGCCTAGCACCCATAGTGCAACCCGATGCTTCTGAGGGTGAAGAAAGAGGATCTAAGAGACAAAGGTTAGACGAATGTTAGATAGACAAAACCAATAAGATCCTCAAGAAAGTTAAGAAGATACAACGGGAAATCCGGATGATCCAAACAGATATCCAAGAGATGAAGGAAGGAAGCCAAAGTACCTTCACCAAGATATGGAATTGGATTTGAGGAAATTAGGATTATAAGAAACCCTAATCTATTATGTGACTATGTAAAATAAGAGTGTAATTAATATTTTTTTTACGATTATAAAAACTTATACTATATATTGAAAGATTTTTTTATGGAATATTAGTGTACTTAGTATGTAGTTAAATATGCCGCCAAGGAGAGATACTCAACCTGTACGAAGAATAAGACGTGTTGGACGACCACATACAAGATTAGGAGAAGAAACTTCACTAGTAGATACCACTACAAATGAGGATGAAAGAATTTCTCAAATAGTGACTCAGCAATTGGAAGCGGCAATACCTACGCTAGTAGCTCAACTCCCACAGAACCTTAACATTGGAGCTGTTCCACCTGGAAATGAAGAACCAGGTAACACTACAGAAGTAGAACACCCTGAGGAAGGAGTTATAGACAGAGCTAAAAAGGGATGTTCTTATAATGCTTGTATGTCTTGTAAACCCCAAGCGCTACGTTTGTTGGAAAAATAGAATCAGTATTAGATACCAATGAGTGTGTTGATAATTACAAGACCATGTTCGCTTCACATTCATTGAAGGGAGAAGCACAATCATGGTGGAAGATGGGTTCAAACTAAAGAAATGGATGATATGAATAGATTAAGTTGGGAAGAATTTAGAAACCAAGTGAGGAACTTCATGGGAATTGTCCAGGAAAGAAGACCATTGATAGAAGGTCAATAGTGATGCAATGCCTACAAGAGACACCATAATGGTAAGTGCAAGGTGGTAATTTTCTATAATTGCTAAAAGAAGGGAAACCCATCAAGAGAATGTAAGGAACCTGCAAACCCTAAACCAGTTTGCTACCATTGTGGAAATGATAATCATTTTCACAATGAGTGTCCGGAACTGAAGGGAAAGACTCCAACAAACCCAACCAATCCACATGGCAAAGCATTTGTATTGCAAGTTAAAAAGGCATGACAGGAACTAGAAGTGGTGACGGGTACATTTCCTATTAGTGATCAGTATGCAACGGTATTATTCGATAGAGGAGCTACTTGTATTTTTGTTTCAAATACATTTAAACCTTTACTTAGTTTAGCCTCAGAGAAACTGAAAAATAGGTATATGATAGAATTAGCTAATTGAAAGGTAATTAAAGCTAGTGAAGTTATTCCTAATTGTATCTTAAAGTTAGATGATCATTGCTTTGATATACGTTTGATTCTTATTAATTTAGGAGGTTTTGATATTGTTGTGGGTACATATTGGTTAAGTAAGAGTCAAGCTAAAATTATCTATGAAAAAATGATTAAAGTTCTTTTGATTAAAGATAACAAAATTCTTTTCATATATGGTGAGAAACCTAGAGGTTCTATAAAAATAGTCTCATGTAAGAAAGTGCTAAAATATTTGAGAAAAAATGTTTAGCGTTTCTAGCCCATGTAGTTGACACAAAACTAGATAAGAAGAACTTAGAAGATGTTCCTATTATTAGAGAATATCCTAACATATTTCCTGATGAATTACCAGGATTGCCACCCTATTGTGAAGTAGAATTTAAAATTAAATTAGTACCAGGGATGCCCTTATTGCCAAGTCTCTATACCATCTGGCACCAAAAGTAATGAATGAGTTAATGAGTTAACTCCAGGAATTATTGGACAAGAGATTTATATATCCTAGTGTATCACTTTTAGGAGCTCTAGTTTTGTTTGTAAAAAAGAAAGACATAACCTTTAGGATATGCATCGATTATAGAGAGCTTAATAAAATGACTATTAAAAATAGATATCCTCTCCCTAGGATAGATGACCTATTTGATTAAGTGCAATGATCTAGTTACTTTTCAAAAATTGACTTAAGGTCAAGATATCACCACTTAAGAGTGTGAGATGAAGATATACCTAAGGCTGCATTCAAAACTCGATATGGTCATTATGAATTTCTCGTAATGCCATTTGGTGTAACACCCCGAAATTCTATTTAAACGAAAGGAAAGGAAAAGTAAATAGAAAGAATAGAAATTGTGCACAAATGGAGGGGAAAAAGTGTACAAAGTACAAACCTTATTATTAAGGATTTAAGGGGCATGGTAGCCCATATCAAAAGCAGAAAGTTGCTTTTGCTCTCGGAGGAAGAAAGCAGAGAGAGAGAGATCACCGGTTCTAGAGAGAGAAAGAAGAAGAACCAGCTTCAAAGTGTTTGTTTTCGGGATTCAAGGGCTGAATCGAAGGTGGGTCTCGAACTGGAAGAGTGTTGCTCAAAGGCTGCTCAAGGTGAGTTTCTAGAACCCCTATTTTACTAATTTTCAACTGGTTTGGGGCTATTATGCATACTAAGTAAACATTTTGAAAGAAACTGTGGGTTTACAGCTTTATGTTCGAAATGATACATGTATGTATGTATGTTTTAAAGTTGGCCTATGGGGTAGTATTGATGTTTAGCATGCTTAGATGGCCTTAGTATGTTAGATCTGTGCTTGGGTATCATTGGAATGATAATCGGGTGATGTTGGTAACATAGAAAATATTTCAAAATGTTTTGATGAACATGAACAATGGTTCATGCGCCTAAATAGTGGCCCATACGCCTAGCATATTGGCCAGACGCCTAAGTGTTGGCCATGCGCCCAAAGTGATTGAAAAGGCTAAGTGTTGATACGCCTGCATAGTGGCAAAAGCGCCTGAACAGGGCAGAAGCGCCCAAATAGTGCCCATGCGCCCAGAGTGTTTTACACTTAGAATGTTTATGCTCATGCACCTGGAAGGTCCCATGCGCCCAGAGTGTTTTACCCTTAGAATGTTTATGCTCATGCACCTGGAAGGTCCCATGCGCCCAATTTGGACTTAAGGTTTTCTAAGTGGTTCTAAGGGGTATTATGGGGAGATAGGCCTGGTTATGATGTGATGGCTTATGTTTGATGTGTATGTATGATGTGCCCGCATGGTGATGGTGTATGTTTATGATTATGTATATGTTCCTTATTACATATGTATGTCTTCCTTTGGCTTTGCATTGAACGTTAATGAATGTAATGAAAGTATTATGTAACGTAATGTGGAAGATAATAAAAAGAGGAACATAATAATAGAATGCATGCATGAATAAATGAATGAATGAACGAATGAAAGGCTTGCAAGCATATGTATGAGGTGAGGGACTTTGTGTCACAACAGACTCGAAAGAGGTCCTTGTCGCGTACTCCGGTACTGTGTCAGTCTTCGGACATGAGTCGGGGGTTTGTGAGCAGGCCCCGACACAGTATCAGTCTTCGGACATGAGTCGGGGCTATTGCATGAGACAAGATGCAGATCGCGTACTCCGGTACTGTGTCAGTCTTCGGACATGAGTCGGGGGTTTGTGACCAGCCCCTGCACAGTATCAGTCTTCGGAGATGAGTCGGGAGTATTGCATATGACGAAAGTGATGGATGATGAGATCCGTGTCGCGTATCCCGGTGTTGTATCAGTCTTCAGACATGAGTTGGGGATATTGCATGAGACGAGATAATGAGGTGAGCGACTTTGTGTTGCAACAGACTCGGATAGAGTTCAATCCTTTTGATTGACTCATATGTGATATTTGTCGCGTATCCCGGTGCTGTGTCAGTCTTTGGACATGAGTCGGGGGTTTGTGAGCAGGCCCCCACACAACATCAGAGCATGAGTCGGGGATATTGCATGAGACAATATTCGAGTAATAAAGAGTAATGAACGAAAGATAATGTATGAAAGAACGAAGTATGAAATGAATGTTAATGAATTATCATAATAACGTACTGAATAGGATCCTTGTCATTCGACCTCAGTAATCGTGGCTGAGTGCCACGAAGAGGATAAAGTCTGACCGGATCTAGAAAGAGAAGTGAACGATAATGTAATGCGTTGAATGAACGAAGTTAACGAACGTAATGATGAAGATAATAATGACATTATATGTATGTACATATGATGTATGATCACGAACGATTTTAAAGTATAGTATGCTTTTGAAAGAAAGTAAAGCATTTTATTATAAAACTAGAACTCACTCAGCGTTGCTGACTTTTGTATGCATGATAGTTGGCAGGTATATGTTGATGCTAAGGAGTTGCAGGCATGGATGCATAAGTTATTGGGAGCATTTTGAGGCTGGCATCCGTATTTTGACATGTCTTTGTACTTTTGTGATGACAACAAATGTTGTAAATGAATGAAATGACATGTTTTAGTTATCAATGAAAGTTTTAAATTCTGCTGCAAAAAAATTTACGTTTTATAATGTTTTATGTGAAATGAATGACGAACTATGAGGTGCCCGGGAACGGGGCCTTACATTTGGGTTAACTAATGCTCCAGCAGTAATTATGGATCTAATGAACAAAGTGTGCAAACCTTAGTTATATAGATTTTTCATAATCTATATAGACGTTATTTTAATCTATTCTAAAAGTAAGGAAGAACATGAGAAGCACCTAAGGCTAACTTTGGAGTTACTTCAAAAGGAAAAATTGTACACCATATTCTCAAAATATGAATTTTAGAAAAGGGAGGTACAATTCTAAGGATATGTGGTTAACCAAGATGGAATTCAGGTCGACCTAGCAAAGATAGAAGTAATTAAGAAGTGTGAAGTTCCAAAAACACCAACTGAAGTACGCTAATTCTTAGGTTTGACTGGTTATTATAGAAGATTTATAAAAAATTGAGAATAGCTCAATCTTTAACAAAATTAACTCAGAAAGATAAGTCATATGTTTGGAGAGAAAGATAGCATGTTGCATTTGAACTCTTGAATAATAAATTATGTAGTGCTCCTATTTTAGCTCTTCAAATGGAATAGATGATTTTGTAGTATACTGTGATGCATCACATCAAGGTTACGGATGTGTTTTAATGCAATGAGATAAGGTAATTGCATATGCATCCGGATAACTCAGGAAGTGAAAAGAATTATACTACTCATGACTTAGAATTAGAAGCAGTATTATTTGCACTTAAGATTTGGAGATATAATCTGTATGGAACTGATCACGTGTCAATAATTTGCTGTTTAATTAATCTAAATGTTTTACTTTACATGATAATTATGGCGAAACAAGTTTAATTTGTTTGTGTTTTGAATTCTAGGTGATTGGAGCTAAAGTAAGCTTATTTTGGATGAAAAGATGCAAAACAGTAAACCAGAACTAAGTTTGGTGAATCATGAAGAGTAGGGAAGAAGCAGGATGGACATGGGAGCCCAAGAAATGAAGAAATGCAAAAACAAAAAGTTCAAGACCATGGTAACTTAAAATGAGCATAACTTGGGGTAGGAAAAGAGTTACGGGGCCCACGACCTATCAACGGAAAGCTCATGAAAAGTTACATGTAAAAATCAAATTTTTACAAGATCCCAGCTATGATAAACTTCCCTAGGCATATCATACACCGGTCGGCATATTGGCGGCGTATTTGTGGGCGAATTTGAAGAAAAAAGTAGAAAGTTGGGTGTATGGGAAGTGCTTTGGGCATATTATATGCCCATGTGGGCGTATGATACGCCGCCCCCAACTACATTCTAAATTTTGTGGTTTTCAAGTTTATTTAAGCCAAATCAACCATAATTCGATCTAGAACTTCTTGGAGACGCAAAGTGATGAAATTTAGGTGATTTTTGGTGTTCTAAGGCTCCCCAAATCATCCAAAAATATTCTCCAAGTTAAGATTGAAGATTGAACGAAGATGATGCGTGGCTAGGTTCTCTTCATTGCTTTCGGGAATACAATTCTTGTAAAGTGAGACGGTTGGTATGATTGATTAGGTTTTTGTATTAAACAGTGATCTAATGAAAGTTTCATTATATTTTGATTGATTTAAACAAGTTACTTATATACAAAGTTGTTTGCTTGATTATCAGTTTTTGGTTTCCTTGCATTGTGAACTCATTAAGAAAAGTAGGCAACATGATATATGTGAATTGGTAACATTGTGAATTAACGAGTCTTAAAAGATTGATCATTTGTTGTCACTTTAATCAAAAACTAAGATCCTGAAGTATTGTTTCTTACAAACCGTAATTTAAAAGTACTAATTGTTGATCTTGCAGAATTAGAAACCCGGAAGTGATTTTTTTTCGTTATTTAATTAAGTTGGTTATAAAGTTTGTTGCTTTATGCAATTGTGTTCATTAATCCATTCCAAGTTTCAACTTTTAATTATAAAGTTTGAGTCTTTTAGTTAATCGAGTCACATTAATTAAACACTTTCCACATATTCCTTTTGTAGATGACCTTACTTATCCTTGCACAATAAAGGTAGCTAAGACCGATAAATTAAATTGTTTTTTATCGTGTCTTGACAACTAGATCAGGAACCAAGTGCATAATTTATATAGACCATAAGAGTTTGCAACACATATTCGATCAAAAGATGTTGAATATGAGACAGAGACGATGGGTGGAATTACTAAATGATTATGATTGTGAAATTAAGTATCACCTAGGAAAGGCAAATGTAGTGGCCGGTCCTCTAAGTAGGAAAGAAAGAACTAAACCATTATGAGTTCATGCTATGAGAATGGAATTACACTCGGATTTGATAAGTCAAATTTAAGAAACCTAACAAAAAAGATAAATCAAGAGATGTGATAAGGCAAAATAGACAACTAGAAGATGTGTTAGATGGAATCCTGAGATTTAGAGGAAGAATTTGGATTCCTAACAATGACATGCTTATAGAAACTATTCTATTAGTACATCCAGGAAATAATAAGATGTTCAAGGATTTGAGAAACCAATATTGGTGGCTAGGTATGAAGTAATTTGTTACAAGATTTATAAAAAATGTGATATTTGTTCAAGAGTCAAAGCTGAATATCAAAAACCCTCAAGATGTTTGCAACAACCAGAAATTACCATGGACTTTGTAACTAAATTTCCCAGAACCTCATGTGGGTATGACACAATATGGATTACAGTCGATATACTGACTAAATCAGGTCATTTCTTGCCAATAAGAGAAGATTATAAGATGGAAAAAATTATCAAGGATTTATATGAAAGAAATCATGTCTAAACATGGAATACCTATTTCAATAATATCTTACAGAGATATTAAATTTACTTCAAGATTCTAGCAGACTTTACAAAAAGCATTAGGAACTCAGGTAAACAGTAGTTTAGCGTACCATCCATAGAAAGATGGATAGAGCAAGAAAAAAATTCATACATTGGAAGATACGTTACGAGCATGTGCATTAGATTTTGGTGGTAACTAGGATATACATTTACCTTTCATAGAATTTTCATATAACAATAGTTACCATGCCAGTATTGAAGCCCTATATGGAAGGAAGTGTAGATCACCTTTGTGCTGGAATGAGGTAGGAGATATATAGCTTATAGGATCTAAACTTATACAAGAAACATCTAATAAAATCAGTGAAGTTAATGGCTAATTGAAGGCAACATGTGATAGGCAAAAGTGCTATGCTGGTAAAAGAAAAAAGACTTTAGAATTTCAAATAGGAGATAAACTATACTTAAAGATATCACCATCAAGGGAATTATCGGATTCATGAAAAGAAATAAGTTAAACCCTAGATATGTTGGCCCTTTGAAGTAACTAATATGATTCGTCTTGTAGCATACATATTAGATTTGCCTCAGAAATTTAGTGAAGTACATAACACCTTCAATGTATCTAATTTGAAGAATTGCCTGATTGATGAGACATTAAAGATACCAATACAAGAAATCGAAATAGATAAGAAACTTCATTTTGTAGAAAAACCACTGGCAATTATTGATAAAGAAGTAAAAAGTTTAAGAAGAACTAAAATCCCTATAGTAAAGGTCAAATAAAATTCAAAAAGAGTACCTGAATTTACATGGGAAAGGAAAGATGAAATCAAAAGACAATATCCCATCTACTTAAGGTTAAACTGAATGAAAACAACAACTACGTAGATAAACCCTCCACATCATTTGAAAATACCTACCAATGAATTTCGGGACGAAATTCTTTTTACGCGGGGAGAATGTGACAACCCTAAAGCCAATGATAGGTAAACTAACGTTTTAGGAATTACTTTAAATGGTATATAGTTATATACTTTATTAGAGATTGTTAAATTACTTTTAAGTGAATAACCTTATATGAATTTCTCATGTTTTTGCATGGTGGTATGAACATGCATGCATGCATAAATGTTTACGTGTACATGTATATGTAAAATACTTTTATCTATATGTAATGAATTCAGATTTGAAACTTAGTCAATCACTATTAATCAAGTTAACACCTAGAAACCTTATGTCAAAAATCAAAACCAAACTAACCCTAAACACTTAAACACTAACTAAAGCACCTACTTAGCACTAATATTGGCTCATTACGGCACTAACTAACCTAGATTAACCACTAATCATTAGACTAACCTTAACTTAAGGACTAAAAGAGTCATTACCCTCCTAGCTCGACACCTAGCAACACCACACACTAGTCAACCTTTAAACCTTGCCACCTATCACCTAAGTGGCCACCTAATGAAGCAATAATGACCATCTCATCAACTTAAGACAAAGATAATGATAACCATTCCCACTCCCTTGAAACCTTCAGCCGATGGGACTACCGCAATCACAAACAACCACAACCGCAAACCACCACAACCGCCACCATTATCTCTCTTGGCTCTCTCCCTCTCTCTCGGTTCTCAAATCACCACCGTCAACTTCGTTCTAAACTTTACGAACTTATTATAAAATATTGGAAATAATAATCTGTAAATTATAGAATAATTACATAGAATATATTAATTTATATGGCTAATTCAAGAAAATAGAAGAAAATTACCAAATAGAAAATCTGGACTCAATAGAAATTTTGTAAAATTTATAAGATAATCCTTATATTATATTAGAATTGCATAATAAATTTTGTGAATTAATTCATAAGTATGACAAGGTTTCATATTTTAGAATAGTTAATAAGTTCTAAAGTAATAGTAAAATAGCAGATTAAATCATCAAAATTGTACATAAATTATGATATACAAAAAGAGATAGTGTGTATAAATTTCAGAAATTTTAGATACATGTAGCTATTTCTGGTATTTATTATGAAATTTGTACAAATTCTAGTAAATTGTCTTTAATGAGATACTGAATGAAATTTTTAAGGGAGTATTTCGATTTTGGAACGTTACTGCTTGTAAAATTTGATGACTTTTGAATAAAAATAGCTACTATTTAGGAGTTTTGGACTTAACTAGTGATATAAATGCTGAAATATTAAAAGAAATAAGATTTATTTCTATCAAATAATTATTTTATAAGATTTATTTGAGTTGTGGCTGGAAATAAGGTGAGTAACAACTTTTTTATTATAAATTTTTGGAGGAAAAACATACTATTTGTATTTTGAAATTGATGCAAATTTAAAAATTTTGATCCGTTACTATCATATCAACACAACCATTGATTTGGACAAAGAACTGTCAAATAATATAGGTAGAGCTCTTAAGAATGTTTCAACCTACATCTGGGGGATGAAAGGCAATGATATATTATTAGAATATGTGATTTATATATGACAACTATGAATCACTTGACATGTGAGTAAGTTTGGTTGTGAGTTTGATTGTATTGCATCAATTTAAAATGATTTATGTTGTTGAATAAACCTATGTTCTCACCAACTTTATGTTAACTATTCTGAGTATGTTTTTTCAGGTCATCATAATGTTTTATAACCTCGTGTACACGTTCAACATGTTTAGTGATTGGCACGACTATTCAGGAAGCCCTGTTTGGGTGGTTATTCATCTGTCTGACTTCAACCTCTTAGTGGATGTTCACGTCCACTACTAGCTGAAGAATGAATGAAATATTAAAGACGTGTACTTAGAATAGGATTACTATTATATAAGTCTAAACTATTAGATTAAAATTTGTATAAATGTAAGTCTATAATATATGTTTGATGTAAATTACGTTTAGTTTATTGTTGTGATTGCATGTTATGATAATAAATGTATTTTGAACCGATAAGTCACACCTAAGCATTTCACGCTTCCGCCGGGATGTGACAGAAAAGATGACAATTACTACATTGAAACCCTAGCAGGTGAGTAGAAAGTAGAAAGTAAAGGTGACTTTCCCTTCTTCTTTGTCACATCCTTCCCTATTTCCAGGAATTTGGAGCAATTTGGAGACTAATTTTACGTTTCAAGTTGATAGCTTATTATTAGGATTTCAACCGAGAAGAAAATAAGTTGATTCTCATATCAATGGTACATACAATGCTGATGTCACTGTCATATTGAAGAAGAGTGCACAATCTGCGTTGTTTTGTAGTTCAGGTTTGTTGATATTTTTGGTAGTGTGATATCATTTATAATGATTTGTTCATTTGTTGTAAAAAATTATAGATAAATTCACACGTTAGGATCTTTAGCATTCTTTGTTTGCGGTTTGTTGCTTTGTGTATAGGTTTATTGTGAGGAATAGTGCCTTTCCGGTGGTTAATATTCCTTTAAAGTGTTTATGAGGGTTTACTATTTTGTTTAGAATTTTAAATTTTATTGGTGGTGTGATGGTAAGGCATGTTCGTCGGTCAATTTAAGCCAATTTGTATTGGTTCTAATGCGGTTAATTAGACCAGTCAAAATCATCACAAGAATTAATCAAGTTGTATATAAGCTAGAATTACTTAAAACCATGAAAGGTATTCATAATACGTTTCATATATCAAATCTAAGGAAATGTTTGGCACATCCAACTCACGTAATGTCATTAGAGAATGTGCAAGTGGACGAGAAATTAAACTTCACCGAAAAACCGTTAAAGATTCTTGATTATCTACAACGTAAATTAATAAAAAGATAATCCCACTAGTATTTCTCTAGTGGCATGGTCATAAAAAGCACGAGAAGACTTGCGAAATTTTAGATGAAAAATAAACCAAATATCCTCAAATATTTGAGAAACCTTAAAAAAAAGCTCATCATATCGACATATTTTGAAATTTTATAAGAAAGTATACTTTAAAATTTATTAGAGAAAAAAACAAAGTAGCTAAATTAATTATATAAGTAAGCGGGCAAGCTGGCCGCTCAAATCTTTACATCACACATTGTGATATCTTTATATAGAAACCTTAAGATTCAATTTAGAGTTTAAGTTTTCTTAGAAACAATATAATTTAACAAAAATCTTACGTTCTTAATACTACGTTGGGTGTTGTTTGTAGTTGTTTATAGAGCTTGAGTAGGAGCGCGAGTAAGGGAGACTCTACTCAAATTGCAGTCGATTGTTTTCAGTTATGTTGTCCTTTATGTCTATCTTTAGTTATTTTCATCATTATTATTGTTATTGTTGTCATCAACATCATCATCATCGTCATCATCATCGTAATGGTCAGAGTCATCATCATCGTTATGGTCAGCGATAGCGTCAGCGTCAGTGTCCGCGTCCGCATGCGCGTCTGCGTCGGCGTCCGCGTCCGCGTTCGAGCGGCGGCGTCATCGTCGTCCTAGTCGTCGTCATCGTCCTCGTCCTCGTCCTCGTCGTCCTAGTCCTCGTCCTCGTCGTCCTAGTCCTCGTCCTCGTCCTCGTCATCCTAGTCCTCGTCCTCGTCGTCCTCGTCGTCCTCGTCCTCGTCGTCCTCGTCCTCGTCGTCCTCGTCCTCGTCCTCGTCCTCGTCCTCCTCCTCCACCTCCTCCTCCTCCTCCTCATCGTCGTTGTCGTCCTCGACATCCTAGTCTTCGTCTAGTCCTCGTCGTCCTAGTCTTCGTCTAGTCCTCGTCCTCATTATCGTCGTCGTCCTTGTTCTCGTCCTCGTCTTCGTCGTCACACCAACTAAACCCAATTCTTTCTCTTTTGTTTTTTATAGCCAAAAGCTTTTTAGTCAAATACAGTAGCTTGAATATTATTCGAACTTGTAGTTGAAGTAATATTTGCATATCCATTAGATTCTACAACATAGATTACACAAAAGTCGCATTTTTGGTAATAATGTTTGATCTTATAGAAAGATAAATTTCATCCAAGCCCATTAATTCCTATAATAATTTAATACTTTGACTGAATACATAAATCCCTTTAGAAGTATCACAAACACAATTATGTAACCTAGTTAATAAGTCAAACTTTCTCCACATGTAGTTAAGTTTGAACAAACGCTCGAAAAAAGGTGACCCAGATTGTGTGAGGTTGCAAGTTTTTTGGCGAAGATTACACATTACTAAACTATTTATGTTGTTGTAGGTTTCTTTTAGCTCTTATCAAACAATTGAAGAACTTTTGGATAAATTTGTCCTATAAAAAGTTCTTTAGAAATTGAGTTTGAAATCCATGACAAAACAACTGAATTGCAATGTTCCCATTGCCTTGGTAAAAATTCATCTTTACATATGGCCCATCTACAAAACAATTTTTTTTTTACTTGTAAGCAAGTTCCATAAAATTAGAGTAAACTATATAATTTTCAGTGTCGCCCTTGAGTTTTAGAGTTTTATATTAACAATAGATAAAAACACTAGTGTCACTTGGGTATAAATACATGGGATCACTAAAAAGTGCAATTCGCTAATGAGAGTCACTATTTCAGTTATAAACACTACCATCATACATGACGTCATCATCATTATGTGGAATGTCAATCCTGGTGTAATACTAAAAAATAGGCACATGCACTTAGTAAATAAATTCAAGAACTATAAATAACAAGTCAAGTCAAGTAACTATGATGCACATAAAAAAGCCTATAAGAAGGTAATTGAGGTGCAAAATAACAATATAAATATTAGGAGACTTAGTGGTTTTTTTTGAAAGCGTTGAATCAATAAGAGGTCTGAACCATTAAGTATTGAATCATTAAAAGGTTTGAATCATTAAAAGCTAGTATATCGTTTAAAGATAAAAGGTCTTAACCATTTTGTATTTGACCTTTTAACCATTTAGTATTAGTATAATGTTTAACCATTCAGAGGCAAATGTCTAAACCATTCAGACATTTGCTCGCAAAACAAATAGTCTAAACCATTAAATATTGAAACATTCAAACATCTAAACATTAAAAGCCTGATTAAGAGGCCGCCAAATAGCCCCTTATAAGTGCTCTTAAGCAACTAAGTTATGATAAAGGGAGGAGAATAAGAAAAACCTTGGTCGCAGATATAGTAGATCACTTCACTTAGAAAATTTTGAGTTTTTAGTAAGTGATTAATTTGATACTAAAATAGATATACGTTGAATTTTAAAGGTGAAAACATAAATATTATCCTTGAATAATTTGGGTATTTTTTTAACAGATAAGGGATGAGTGATGGGCAGCTGATCTATCCGATTATCTTAATGACTAGAGTAAATTCTTTAGGATTATCCTTGAATAAATTGGTTGGTTATTAATGTTTCAAGAAAAAAAGAAAATATTACGTGTGACCTTAAATATCTATCCCAATCTTAAAACTCTCCTATTTATATCCAGGCCCCAATGTTCCTCGGTCACCTCACCACACCATCATTATCCCTTTTTCTCTTTACAAGATTAGAATGAACTCTAACCTTTTGGTATAATAAGATTTGCTATGTTTTTTGTACATAGAAAAACAAAAGGACAAACAATGCAGGGTGGTGAACTAGGAGATCACATTGGCATGGAGAGTTGTGTAGATCTAGAGAGTGATGGCCATTCATCGAAGATCAACAGAGGTCTCACCCCGCCCCGCCCCACCCCTTATAACTATCACTTCATTGCCCGCAGATCCCACAGACATGTCACTCTCCAACTCACTCTTTCCATTTCCTGCATGTCAAATTTAACCATCATCATATTTCCACGTTAAAAACCAACTATTTGTTTCTATAGAAGATTATAGAAAGTATTGATTGGCATACCTAGGAGAGTGATGCTTTATAAGTAAATGAATTACATAGAGCATGCATCAAAAGTAGAAGGAAAACAAATTAGGTCCCTATACAAACATATATATTCATTTTTTTCTAATATTCTCCCGCAAGCGAGTGGGTGGTGGACCAAGGCCAAGTTTATGACGAAAGAACTCGAACTAATGTCTCGGTAGACTCTTCGTGAAAATATCCGTCACCTATAGCTTGGTAGAAATGAATCCGGTATGAAACTTGCCAGACAAAACAAGTTCTTTAATTAAATAATAGTCTAAGTTAATATCCTTAGCATGCTTGTGGTATACAATATTTTGAGTTAAGAGTACAATATTCTTTTTCACATAAGAGAGTTGTGCAACTTGGACTTAAAGCGTACAACTCATGCTATAAGTGGGTGATCCAAATGATTTCAATTGTAGCTTTCGCCATGGCTCGATATTCCGATTCACAACTTGAGCAAGACACGATCGGAAGCTTTTTGGCACTCTAAGAGACGAAATTTCCTCCTAAGAATATGGAATACCCATACATTGAGTGACGTGTTCAAGACACCTAGCCTAGTCAACATTTGTATAGCCAAGGATAGACATTTTACATCATCTTGAAAATGTGAGACCAAAATTGGAGGTGTCTTTAACGTAGCGAAGAATACACTTCACAAATTAAAAGTGATGCATAGTTGAATGTTGCATGTATTGGGTAACTTGATTGACGACATAGGAGTTATCTGGTCTCATGATCGTTAGATTTAAAGAACACCAACAAGTGAGCGATACAACGTTAGATCTGTGTACTCTTACTCGTTTGAGGAGAGAACTTATTTGGTGGAGAGAGGAGTATGAACAGGCTTCGAGTTAGACATGTTGGCTCGAGCAAGAATATCAAAAGCGTACTTGGATTGACTTAAGAAGAGACGCTAGTGTTATAAGTAACCTTGAGGCCAAGAAGGTAGTTTAAATTACCAAGATCATTAATGGCAAATTCATTATGCAATTCTTTGATGAAACTGCTCGTGGTTTCATCATTGTTTTTTTTATAAAAACTAAATCATCTATATAAACAAGTAAATACATTACACAAGAATCAGTTTTGAAGATGAATAAAGACATGTCCGCAAGCTACAAACAAATCCATTCTTTGACAGAAACACACTCAAGCCATGAGACCACACACGTGGGGCTTGTTTAAGCCCATACAAGCTCACTGAGATGTCCATGAAGAAACGCATCATATTGTGATCCACCAGGTGGGGAACCAACGTCCATGTGCCATTGTTAGAGAAAGTAGTAAACTCTTTGTTCATTGCATCCAGCCAATGTGGGTGTTTAGCTACGTGGGTGTTTAGCTATGGATTTGAAACCTTTTGGTTTAGTAAAACCATACGGGGTATGGTCAAGGGTTTGAGGAGTGGTTTGGGCAAGTTCGACTTTGTGTTTGGGTTTGAAAATTCCGGCTTTACCTCGAGTAATCATGGGGTGAGCCAAAGTGGTTGTAGATTGGTGGTAGGTTTGAGAATGTGAGAGGTTGCTAGTTTTGAGGGGAGCATTGGCAGGAGGGGACGATATAAATGGTGGAGACTCAAAAAGGGTGGGAGGAATGGGAGTAGTTGGTTCGATAGGTGGAGAGGAGAGATCAGTGGGTTCTAGGGCAACCATAGGTTCAGTAGTGGGTTCGAAAGAAGATATGTTATGCCCAATAGACTCAGGTTCAGTGGTGGGAGAGTCTGGGCCCATTGAAGAGTTTGGATCAGGAGTGGTTATTGCTCCAATAGTTAATGTGTCAAATTTGGATGTGGAGGTTGGGCTAGGACTAGTGGTTGTAGGCCTAGAAGGATCATCCAAAAGGCCATAGGTGGGTTTGTAGGTGGTGTTAGGCTGGGAAGTGGGTTGGGAACCTAATGAGTATGGTTTGAGTAACTTTTGGGACCAATATATCTTCCTTAATTTGTAGTAAAGGAAGAAGATAAATTCAATTAGAAGGACTTGATCCCTTGAACGGAAAATTATTTTCATCAAAATGTGCATGTCGAGTGATATAGGTGCGAGATTTGGTTGGATCGAGACATTTGAAGCCTTTATATTGAGCATTATAGCCTATAAAAATACACGGGATGCTCCTGGGGTGATATATTGTTAGAGGAATAGTCCCTAGTATACGGATAGACACGACAAGCAAAGGGACAAAAGTTGGTGTAGGTTGGTTTGGCAGAAAATAATGTCTTATACGGAGACAGCCAGTTCAACATTTTGATGGTAACCGATTGATGGTATAAACTGCCATAATGAAGGCCTCAACCCAATAAGATGATGGAGCGTGAGCATTAAACATCATGGTAAGGTCGGTTTCAACAATGTCCTGATGCTTGTGTTCCGCTTGACAAATTTGTTCAGGTGTGTAAGGACATGAGATACGATGAACTGTACTATTAGAAATAAATAAATTATGAACATTATTATTAAGAAATTATATGCCGCCATCACTTTGAAAGGTTTTTATTGTTATTGAAGATTGGGTTTAAACAAATGGTATAATAACCGAGAGAACCTCATGAAATTCACTTTTTCATCTTAATGAGTAAAACGAGGTGAAATATGAATAATCACCAATAAAGATAACATAGTAGCAATAATGGTCGATGGATAATGTTGGTGAAGGTCCGCACAAGTCATAATGTATTAATTCTAATAGTTTGGATGCATGTTTGTCATTATTATCGAATGGCAACCAATGCATTTTAGAGAAGGCACAAGAAGTGCAAATGTGTGGTTTCAAGCATCCCATCTTATCTAAGTGAGATAACACATTAAAAGAAACATGCCCCAAACATAAGTTCCATAATTCAAAAGACACTTAAGGTGAAACAATAAAAGTTGCAATCAAAGCATGAGGACCGACTTCAAAAACATAAAGACCCCCTTCACACCGATGTTGAGCGAGAACATGCTTCGTGCTTCAATCCTGCATATAAAATCGAGAATAGGAAAACAAGATATCCAAAGCATTGTCATTAGTAAGTTTACTTATTGAAAGCAGATTTTTTGTAAATAGGGAACAACAAGAACATTAGTTATATAGATGTTATCAAGAATGGTGGTGTGGCCGATATGAGAAATAAAAAGGGAGTTACCATTACCAAAGGTGACACGGGAGTTGTCGGAGTAAGGAGTTGACTTGTCAAGATTTTCAAGGGAGGCAACCATATGATCGGAGGCCCTAGAGTAAGAACCAATAACCAAGACACCGTAGTGGACAAGTCAACCCCCATCATTTTATAAATTCGTTTTAGCGCTATACGATTAAACATTTTCTACATCAAAACCACCAAATGCTCACATAATATCTAGTAGAAATAAATAGCATGAAATAATAATTATTTTGCTAACTCAAAGTCATTTTTATATTTATTTGATTTTAAAAGCTAAATATTTGTGAAAACGCATAAGTGCAAGAAAATTTACAATTTTCATAACTAATCATATAACATATAATTTCAAACGAATTATAATTGTTTAAAAACTGTTATCAAAAAGCACCAATGTTCGGGCTAAGACACGTAAGTGATACGACAATTCTCTGAATTATCGTCACGATAAGGTCCGTGAATGTTTGTGTAATAAATGACGCATTTAAGTAAACAACATTAAATGTATGAATGTGTGATTAGAAAATAATGTTCATGTTCTTCTAAAAGTGATCTAAAATTGTCTGGTGTCATAATATAATTTTGTTTAAAAGGTAAATAGCAATACCAACATATGGTGACCTTCTTCAACTTTCCATGCCACTTGACAAACTCAGATGACGATAGAGGATCCTTATCCTTCTTTGGAACCTATAAAACGAAATGTTCATTTTAGGGATTTTAAATATTATACATCAAATTAAAATAACTTATTTTCATTAATTGGATTATAGCAATAATCAGGTCCACAAACCCTAAGAAAATCTTGAATCTATTGCACATTTCCAATCACTCCACTAAGAGTTGCCTATAGTAAGAAAAGTAATGATAAGAGAAATGAAAACCCTAAACGAAATCAGTAGCAAGAACCCTTATGTGAAGCCATCATGCACTTGATTATATGGAAACGTACATGATGAAGTAGATGATTGCGTTCATATACCTAGGGGATTGTGTAGAGAATATATATAGAGGCTGAAGCAACCAAAGTCTTTTTGCATGCATGTTGCACAAGTACTGAAGAAGAATGCTTCAGAAGTTTCACACATGCAACATAAATACTCTAAGTGAGAAATCTTCCGAAGCCAAGACCAATATCTTCCGAAGCCAAAGATGAAGTCTTCCGAAGCTCAACTCTTGAAGACAGATTTCTTACGAAGACTTTTAGTAACATGTTTTATCTGATGTACTTTTCCATAAAGTTGGACCCCTTTCCACTTCGACTCTATAAAGTCACCAACTTACATGAGTTGGTGAAAAGGTCCATGCTTTTGGTAACTGTAGATTGAGATCTTGAGTCTATAACTTTCTACTTCATGTACTTTATCCATTTTTGTAATTTATAAGGATGTGAGCTATGGCATGTCATAGTCACTAGTCAAAAGGCAATCTGTTTTTTGACTCTATAATTGATTTTGTGTGTGTCTAGTCAATTGTATCCAGTTGGCTTTCATAGTATAGCCGACTGTAGGATGTAGTATAAGTATCTCATGTTCTTGTAACTTTCCTTCATGCTTTGTAACACTTGTAATAGAACATTGATAAGACAATATACTGCAACCTTGAAAACCATACATTTGTGTATCTTGCTCTTGTGTTCTGTCTCTTACATTGCTTGTGTTCTTAGTGTCTTTACATGTGGTTAATCCAGTTCACCGTTTGATTAAGTTAAGTTGCTATCCTCTTTGTGTTGTTGTGTTGTTGTGTTGTAAGTGGCCCCCTTCACCGGTCCTGTATTTGGTATCAGAGCATTCATGCTCTTGATATAAGATCTCACCATCTTAAGATCCCTCACACACACATATACTCAACTTTTCAAATAGCAGCCATTTCCAAGACTGATATGGAAACTGAAACTATGAACAAGTCCCCACTGATCACTCTTGATGACTTTGATACCTGGTGCCTAAGAATGGAAGGTTTCATCAAGTCTCTAGACTTAAGAATATGGGAGTCTGTTGAGAATGGACCTTACATACCTAGCACCCCCTTTGCTACTGGTGCTGGTATGATCCCCAAGGTTGTGGCAAACTACTCTGATGAAGACAGGAAGAGAGTAGAGATTAATAGAAAAGCCATGACAACCCTTCAGGCTGCTCTTCCAAACTTTGTATACAGAGTTTTCCAGAAATGCAAAACAGCTAAACTGTTGTGGGATGCATTGAAACTGATGTATGAGGGTTCCTCTGAAGCCAAGGAGAACAAGAAGAATCTCCTGAAGCAGCAGTTCGAAAACTTCACCTTCAAAACTGGTGAAACCATGAATCAGCAATAATTTAGGTATGTTGAGATTGTGGATACCCTTGTGGATGGAGGAGTTCCTCTTGAAAACAGGGACATTGTAAGGAAGTTCATGTCCTCACTTCCTAGGTAGTGGACACACTATTGTGTAGTGATCAAGAGGACTAAAAATCTTAAAACTCTTACTCTGACAGAGTTATATGGGATTCTTAGTGGCTACCAGATGGAGATGAACATGCAAGGTTCATCTAGCAACTCCTACAATCAAATGGGTTCAACCCTGCATGTGGTTGAAAGAGATAGCATAGAACCCTAACATCATCTCATATGCTACCATGACAACTCACCAAAAGGTCCTTTCATACCTTCCAAGAGACACCAAGGGAGAACTACACTCAAGGAAGCCCATTCCAAGAGACAAGCTCTTCTCAAGCCTTTGTGTCTTCTGATGAAAGTTATGGTAAGTTTCTTTTCACTCTTGAAGACCTGGACTGTATCCATCCAGATGATCTAGAGTACATGAAGATAGTTCAGCAGATGGCTCTTCTCACTCATAGAGCCAAGAAGTTCTACAAGAGGACATGAAGGAAGTTTCCAAGCAATGCAACCAGTTTAAAGTTTGGCCTAGACAAAGGCAAAGTCAAGTGTTACAACTGTAACTTGATGTGCCACTTTGCCAGGGAGTGTAAGGAACCTAGAACAAATGGTGGCTAAACACAGTCTAGACCTAACTACACTGACAAAGCTCCCCAGAATGAGAAGCCAAAGCAGCAAGCTGTTGTTGCTGTTGAAGAAGGAGGCTTTCACTGGAGCTTTCAGGTGGAAGATGTTTCTCCAAATCAAGCACTAATGGCAGATCATGATGAAGCTAAGGTATTGGAGCATCTCTGTACTCCTGAATGCATTGCTAAAGTTAATAGATACAGGTCCTATAACTTGGAAATGAGATCTGATCTTAAGTCCTTAAACATTGTAAAAGTTGATTTTAGAAAGTCTGAAAATGATTATAAACTGAAGATAGAGGACCTAGAGAAAACTATTTCAGTTCTAAAACATGA
>BJCM01210746.1:0-13011 GCA_018326385.1 Flaveria bidentis
ACTGCTGTTTCGATTGTGGATAATCATCTAATGTTATAAGCTTAGGCGGTTTAATATGATTACCAATCTCATTCTCCAGAAGTAGTAGATTCTGGATGCGTGAGTCCTTCCCGACAGAAAATGCAGCAAATTGATCTTCCATTGCTGTAAACTTGGTACTTTTGGAACAGGACAGTTTCACTCGTGCAAATGGACTATGAGTATGGTTCACTCGTGCGAATGAAGGGTGCGAATGAATTCAATCATGCATTTGGATTCAGTCGTGCGTATGAACAAGACGAATGGACTCAAACGACTAGAGTTGTTCACTCGTGCGAATGATGAATGCGACTGAGTTCAATAGTCCGAATGGAGTGTACGAATGAGTTCAATCGTACGAATAAGCTAGTCGTGTGACTGAAGGCTGTTGTTTTGGCAAAATCGAAGATTTTGACACTTTGACACAAAATACAATTTTATCAAGAACCCTAATCTACCGTATAGTGAAGTAATGAAACTTTAATGCCAGAAAACGTCGAAAACACTTTTTGACTCAAAAGGATGACTCTTTTGAATGAAAACATAAAGTTTAACACCAAAACTAATCGAATCAAACTCAAAATCAAGAGCCAAAGCTCTGATACCATTTGTCAGGACTGTGTACATATGGAATACTAACTGATAATGCATGAAACTAGATCAAATAGTGCGGAATCCTATTTGATTGGCGATCCAATCAGTGAGAACGTTAACCTGATTGATATAAGAGTGAACTAAATATTAAGAATGAGTAGGAATCGATCAAGAACGGACTTTGAAGTTAGATTGGCTTTCTTGGACGTTCTAGACGGCTAGGGTTCGTGTATTCGAAGTGTTCTCTCAATTATTATGAATTATTATGTTTTTCCACGAATTAAGTGGTAATATAGATTTGTAGTTTTCATTCGTACGACTGGACCATAAGTTTGGTTCAGTCGTGCGACTGAATCATGCGACTGAGTCATACGCATGACTGAAGCTTCAGTCATGCGATTGAGTCAATCTAATGTCTCAATCATACGACTCATCTAGTCTTCTAGTTCAGGCGTGCAACTAGTCCATAAGCATGATGTATTCATGCGTATGGTCCATAAGTATGGTTCATTAGCATGAAGACTCATTCGACTAGGTTGAACACATTTCTCAATCATTATTGACTAAGAACTATATACAATAACTTCAAACTTATATAATAAGTTCATACATATGAATTATTCTCAACACAATAATAATATGAAATAAATAAACATCAATAAGCATAAACCACATATTATATTTCATTGAATCAATTCATTATATATGTGTAAGATATGAAAGACTTTTATATTAAAGCTCATAAACTAGGAACATGATGTATCTAAAATAAATCTAGGATTGAAAGTAATTGATGGTACTCAAACGTCCAAACCAATCCTGAAATGGTTTTATGACTCTGAAACATTTTAGCTGATGCTTGTAAGAAATGAAGATGACTGGGATAAAGATTTGATCTATCTTTTTGAATTTTCTGAATTGAAACTATTACATCCAAGTTACATCTCATTTCTATCGAATCAAATGTTTGAGAAAGTGTCATTGGTTGTAGCAGAGAATGACAGAAAATATTTCATGACAATAATCAAAGTGATGAATGCTGCCATGGAGCATATTTCTTTAAGAAAAGATCTAGCATATGCAAAAAAAAGTAAAGAAAGATATAAAGAATATAGAGTTCATGAGGATCTATAGTAAAGGAGTATTGGAGATTCATTCAAAAGACTATCAAAATCCAATAGAATTTTATGCAAACATCGACATAACTAGTCTTTCAAAGGATAATCTGATAGTGATGAAAGCTATGGAGATAAAGACGAACGAATAAAAACTTGAACATGGTATTTTGGCAGGAAAGTTCAAGTCTGCAATAAAGAAGGCATTAAGAGAACTCGAGATGTATAAAGAGAAACCAATGTTCAAGATAAAGGAAGAACAAGAAGATTTTTTTTGACTGAAGATGACATGCAAATCTTAAGGAGAGTATTATTTGAGCTCTTGAATATTAGTATTAGTCTTTTATATTTTGTTTTTGTCATAGTATAGGGACTTATTTTGTAAATATATGTTCCTAGTTTTCATTGTTTAGTATAAATAGGATATTATGTATTTGTGTAGGTAGACTTTGGAGAATATTGTTAGAACTTTTTTGTTATTCACTCTATGTACATTGTATCCAATTGTTTTACCATCAATGAAAACTCTATGAATTTTTGATGTATTCGCAGTTGTTTGATTACTTTGTGCATATAACTGAACATTACATTACAACATCAACACAGATCGATCCATTTAAACCTATCAGATTTATTTGTTATTGCTTTTATTTATATTTTTATAACGGTTTTTCTATGTTAGTAGTTGCTAATTATGATCACATTGGTGCTATTTGCATGATTTTACGTCCCCGATCGCAACATAATATTATTAAGTAAGCACCTAGTTTTCAAAAGTCTAAAGTAATTTTTTATCAACTTTAATAAATACGACTTATGCACTTCAAACTTCTTGTCACCATCACAATTTAAACCATTGACCTCGAATATAAAAACAACTTATCCAACCAAAGATTGTGGTGTGCTCCCACTTTTAGCACTAAACTATATCCGTTACAATGCAATTAGTATATAAAAATGGACATTTTGTCGAGGTGCTTCTATATACATGTAGTTAGACTCCTTATATACGAAGATAGATTTTACTTTTATAGTACAACGACCCATTCAGAAAATCGATGAACCAAGCCTTTTTTTAACTCAGTGGTAGAGTAATCCCATGGTAACGCGTAAGCCCTCGGTTCAAATTCGTCAAGGGGCTTTGTTTGTTTGTTTTTCTCAGTCGTAGTATTCATATGAAGAATAGCAATATTCTTAATAGTAATAAGAAAGTAACCAACTGTATAATCATCTAATAAGTTATAGTATATTAGTAATCATGAATCATGATAAGTTATTTGTTGAATCACCAAATATTCCTATTTTCAATTAGGGCAACGAAATCTATTGTAAAAATTAAAAATTAATAAAGAAAAAATAAGTGGACCTGACCTATTGAATTATGAATATATCCGTTATTCTAATATTAAAATTCAATAGAGATGAAACTGAAACAAGTTGACCATTTTTTATTTATTTTTATTTCTTTGCACCTGCAAGAAGTTGTTGATATTTCCAATTCAACCGTCTTGTTCTATAGGTCTTGTTCTATATGATTAATTTGTCATTTCGTTCCTTCATTGAGAACCATTTATTCTAAGTCACAAGATAAAAGATTCACTATCTTTATTTGATTACATGATGAAGATTAATTTATATATATATAATTTAAAATTTCTATTGAGATTTATACCTATAAGATCTTGACTTTTGTGGGTTCTGATAATTAGGTAGGAGTTAGAGTGGTGTGCTCACGCCAATCAAAAGTTGTGGGTTTGATTCTTGGTAAGGGTAACCTCTATATTATATAGGTGTTGCTCATTCTATTCTAGTTAATCTTGGAGTTATTGTAAAAAACAAAATCTAACCGCTCAAACTAAATGAAACTCATTAAGAACGAAACATTTTTATAGTTAACTTGATCATATTAAAATAAAACAGGTAGAAATTTGCTAGCAATAATTCCATAACTCGACCCGGGAATCCAAAGAAACTACAAACGTCATTAGTTGGTGGAGTTGGTAGGAGTTGAGAGTGTGTATTAAAATCATAATTGTCCAATTTGTTTTAACATTAAAATTTTTAAATATTTGTGCCCTTTAGCTAGGAAAATATGTAAATTTGGTGTAGAGAAAGAAGTTTGTATTTTGGTGAAACCAATGAGATTGTGACCCAATACCATCTCGTGAGTTGCAAGCAATGAAATACCACCAGCCTTCATTCAACACCTTGTCACACGTATCCTGCAAGTGAAGTAACCAACCCGAGTTCTAGATTTATGTTTGGTCGTTGTCGAGTAAACTTATAAGTCGATATCATTAGGGTGAGGGCAGGACTCTGACGCGAGTGGAAAACATGGTAAAGAAAGATTAAGAAGAAGAAAAGGTTATATGGAAAGAAGCGAATAATAATCAACTCGTAACATTGAATAAAAGATAATTAAAGATAAACCCACTTGTGCAATCGATCAAAGTAGACAAATGAATGTAGCAATAATTATATGAGTAGGTAAGCCAACTTACTAGCAAGATGGAACTTAATTCAAAGAAAAATGTGAGGAATTTTTTTTATGGGATCGGTACCAACAACATTATGAAGATTGTTTATCTTGAAAATGTTATAATTATGTTAACACGTTATTCGATCATGAAAGAGGTTTAATATGAGTTTAAACAGATAAAGAAGATTGAATCATTTGAGTAACTTGAGTTAACTATGACGATAGTTGTCGAAAGAAAGTTGGATGTTGATCATCAGGTAGGCTGTGATAGAGGGTAATATAACGCTTTTATAATAATATAGAATAAGAAAAGTTATGAACCAGTAGAGGTTTTTTTGGTTTAAAACTCTAACACCAACACTTCTTCCAAATCATGAGTGTTAAAACACAAGAAAGATTAGTTCATTAATAAGAAATCTTCAAAACTAAAAAAGGGAGTTGCCAAAACACAACTTCTCTCTTTTTAAAACACTTGCTTACACTAAATGAACTCGTCAACTAGATGACTAATATCGAATTTTCCATTGCAACATTCGACAACACTTAACACCTCTTGGAATGCGGCAACACTACATGGAACCACAAGGCCATGCTTTTGCTCGAACCCAAACTCGTCTGAGGCCTTGTCCAACATCATCTTGAACAAAGGGTGTGAGAGGTAGCCCGTGGGAACCACAAATCGACGTCTCTCTTCACCTATGTATAGCGCAAGAAACCCAGTCGGGGTTGAACATGCCTCTTCTTGATCCTTAAGCAAGTGTTCGTGATGTGATGGTTCGGTGCCACTGCCAACTTTCACTTTGACTTTCTTCGCTAGTTTCTTAACTGAACCCATCTTTCCCAACATGTTTGGCTTGGGAGAAAGAGAGATCAAAGGGTGAATCGAATAATGAAAACGGGGAAGAAGGGGAATATGCTATAGCCTATATGTAGTGGAGAGCACTAGGGAGAAAATGAATGTTTCAAAGTTGGTCAACTTATTGACTTTGTAAAAAAGACTTGTGAACATTATGGATTATGATTGCTTTGTATTCTTCTGTCATGGGAATCACTTCATTCACTTTGACTTGATAATATATAATTTTTTACTTTTATTTTGATTAAACTTCAAGAACATAAATTGTATTATTTCAAATATTTACACATATTAAATATCAATCCCAAGTTTTTTTTATTTATATTCATGTCATAATTCCTTTTGCTTAAACACATTTAATAAATTTGACTTCTAAATTACATATAAACCAATGACGTTGGTATCCACTTTCAAATTAAATATTATTTGTTTTTATTAAAAGATAATACCAAAGCACAACAAACACATAGACTAGTGAAATGTGTGGTAGGTGTGTAAGAAGGTAAGTAATGGATATGTTAAGTCATTAGTGGTGGGTGGCATGACAAATGTTACTTATTTTCATCTATGTATCTCAAAATATAATTCTTACATATTTGAAGGAAAAGAGTTTTATTAAAAACCATATATTAATTCCCACGTATTGTGATGGGATAAACGTATATAGCGGTTTCGTGAAAAGCATATAAAGATTGTTTCGTACAACAAAAAAGTAAAACCGTAAAAGTATGATCTAAACAAAATTAACAATTAAGATTTAAAATTAAAAAGTCTTTACTGGATCAACAAATACAAAAAAGAGGTAGGTGAAAAGGTAAAAAGATAATTGAACAATATAAAGTAAACAACCAAAAATAAAAATCAAAAGAAAAGGTTGAAAATCTAAATAAATTAATAGAAAATTACTTGAATGGTGCCTAAGGTTTAATTATATTATAAATTTGGTCCACGGATTTGTATAATTGTAAATTAAATTCAAACATTTGTTATATAGTTGCAAATATTAGTCCAAACATTTAATCAAACCACAAACCACAAAGACCATTTGTGCACTTGTCTCTAGTTTCGAGCTAATTACACGGAAGGTCCATGTGCTAAGGCTTGTTTTCACTTTCAGTTCACAAGTTTGAAAAATTACAAAATCAGTCTAAAAGGCATGTTAAAAGGTAATAGAAAAGGTAACGTGGATGGAGAGTTAACTTTTCTATTAAATTTTTTAAATTGACCAAATTACCCTCATTCACATTAATTATTAAAAAATAAAATGATATACATAATAAATTTAAAAATAAAATAAAATACTCACATTTCACCTTCAACTTTTCTCACCACCACCTCAACCACACCAACCACACCAACCACAACCACCACCATGCATGCCGACAACCGACCACCACCATCATATTTTTTGGTAGCCACTACATCACTCAACCATTATCAAACACCACTACGAAACTGTCGCCTGCTAAAACCAAAACCAACCACCAGCTGTCACCTCCATCACAAATTCCACCACAAGTCCCATAAAATGATTCTTTTGCGCACATAAATACTATAAATACTAAAGGGAAAGGATATTGAATGAGTTGCTAAGGTTGGATGGTTTAATTTTTGTGAAGTCGCTGAATCGGTTGACATCCGAGCGTGTTCTTGACGGAAGGAAACAAAACCAAAACCAAGAGACAAACAAGATAACGAACAATAATAAAGTGGTTTCATTGATAAAACCTAATGATTACAAGCTCGTTAAACATAAGAATAACGACTCTTGGCAAGGGGAGATCGAGCATGATCTCCCCTCTCATCCGGCAGCACCTAGGCCCCGGGCATACTCCTTAACCTTTACTACACAATGAAACTGGTATTTATAGGCCTCAGTCCATATCAGATGCGACTAGGCCCATTCGTACGATTGGACCATGCGTATGGTTCAATCGTACGACTGGACCATATTTATGGTTCAGTCTTACGAATGGCCCAATAGCATCTCTCAGTCGCACGACTGGTCCATTAGCATGGCTCAGTGATAAGACCGAGTCTCATTCGCATATGCTCATGCGAATGACTCAGTTTCATGTGTTTACAACATATCAGGTGTATTACATTAAGCCTAGACTATTCGTCAAGCGACGGACACACTATATACGACAATATAGGCTCTAGCAAATTCCCCATTGGACGTTGCTTGTGAATAGTAGATAACACCTCTTACAATCTTTAGTCAATCTTTGCTCTGGTTTCCAATAGAATCAAACAAAAAACCATATTAGCCAACGTTGTTGATTAGTCAGGTTGCTACAGTATCCCTGAAATGAATTAGGCACAATATCTTTCGTTTACTTTACAGAACACCATCATAGCAGCGTGATTCCCCATATAACTGATTTTTCCAGATAATGTCATGAACAGTTTTCCATTGCTCTAATATTCACACAGAATAACCTGATTAACATTAACACTTGCAGAAATTCCCCCTCAAATTCAGCATATCCCAATGTATAAACATTGTGCTCTCTTGGCGTCTTTATATGTTGTATTGGGCAAAAAGTAGAAGGTTCCATTCCACAGCTAACAATCTCAAACAAAGCAACATGCACTCAGATTCATCATCAGAAACTAGCTCACATCATCACTTTTTGATTGCGTCTTCTATTTCTCTATACATGGATTCCCCCTAAGAAAAAGAATCCTCTCTATGTAGATAGTATAACTTGATTGGCCCATAAATAGCCAGATGCTCCTGACTACCCCAAAAAATCAGCACCGACTGCTGACATCTTCTCTTCTCTCTTTTGTGTTGTAACTACATTATCTATCCTGGAAGTCCAACGCATAATGGGGTATCCATCGAACTTATTTAACAAAAGAACCTCAGGGTGAATGTGCTTTGCTCATCCTCAAATCTGTGCATAAGGCAGTTCCAGACCCTTTTTTTGGTCAGGAACACCGTTCATTTGTATGACATGGAGGACAAATATCACATTCGTTTGAATGGATGATACGAATGATATATTCGTGTGACTAGTCATAAGACTGGTCCAATAGCATGACTTGGACATAAGACTGGTCCAGTAGCATGACTAAACATAAGACCAGTCTAGTAGCATAACTGAACATAAGACTGGTCCAGTCGCATGACTGGACATAAGACTAGTCCAATCGCATGGTCCAGTTGTACCAATGGTCCATTAGCATGGTCCAGTCGTACGAATGGTCCATTAGCATGGTCCAGTCGTACGAATTGTCCATTAGCATGGTCTAGTCATACGAATGGTCCATTAGCATGGTCCAATCGTACGAATGGTCAATTAGGATGGTCTAGTCGTACAAATGGTCTCTTAGCATGGTCCAGTCGCATGAGCGGATCTGCACGCAAATTTTCAGATATGCAGCCATCATGGCTGCCAAAAACCCATATCTGATGAATTTTACATGAACCAAAACAAAATAGACATTGTAAGATTCGCAAGGGTGATAAGAACGTGGTTCCGAGTTCGAATTTAACCAAGAAACAACACACATATCAAGATCTGAGCAAAACATGAAGAACACGAGGTGGATTTAACGTCTAAGAACATGAAATAGATCCAGAAATCAAGAGCTCGGGTTGCTAGAATGATTGTTAGATCATTCTAGCAGTAACTGGCTCTGATACCAATTGTGAAGTCACTGAATCGGTTGACATCCGAGCGTGTTCTTAACGGAAGGAAACAAAATCAAAATCAAGAGGCAAACAAGATAACAAACAATAATAAAATGATTTCATTGATAAAACTTATTGATTACAAGCTCGTTAAACATAAGAATCATGACTCTTGGCAAGGGGAGATCGATCATGATCTCTCCTCTCATCCGGCAACACCTGGGCCCCGGGCATACTCCTTAACTCTTTCTACTCAATGAAACTGCTATTTATAGGCCTTAGCCTATATCAGATGCGACTGGGCCCATTCGTATGATTAGACCATGCGTATGGTTCAATCGTACGACTGGACCATACTTATGGTTCAGTCTTATGAATGGCCAATACCATCTCTCAGTCGCACGACTGGTCCATTAGCATGGCTCGGTCATACAACTGAGTCTCATTCGCATATGCTCATGCGAATGACTCAGTTTCATGTGTGTACAACATGTCAGGTGTATTCGTCAAGCGACGGACACACTATATATGATAATATATGCTCAAGCAAATTCCCCCTTGGACGTTGCTTGCGAATAATAGATAACACCTCTTACAATCTTCAGTCAATCTTTGCTCTGGTTTCCAATTGAATCAAACAAAAAACCATATTAGCCAACGTTGTTGATCCGTCAGGCTGCTGCAGTATCCCTGAAAATGAATTTAGGCATAATAGCTTTCGTTTACTTTGAAGAACATGTAACACTCGGTTATTATTAAAACAACGACAAGAAATGAAGAATAAAAGAAAGAAAAGCAATAAAGCTCAAGTAGAGGGACTAAATTGTCCAAAAGGACACTTTCTTTGAAAAGTTGGTGTAAAGGTGGGTTTGGCCGCCCATCCTCCTTTCACCTTACTTTTTCCAATCGTTTTTAGAGAGAGAGAGAGAGAGAGAGAGAGAAGAGAAAGAGCAGAGAACTTCGGGTTTTGGAAGAAGAAAAGAAGAGGTAAGATTTCATGGTTTTAAGTGTTCATGTTGGGTTTTTGTCCCGGTTATATGTTTATGTGCTTATGTGTTTGTGTATGTGCTCGGGTGTGTGTGTTTTGTGGGGTTTTTAGGTGTTTGAACTCAGTTGCAAAAGGGTTAGAAGGAAGAAACACTCAAGTTGCACCAGGTGAGTTCTAGACCCCGGTTTTACTTGTTTTAAACTCTTTGGGGCTGAAAATGTATTAAAACTGTTTTTACAATGTTTATGTGTGTTTATCCGTATGTATTATGCATGTTTGATGATGGTTCTTAGATGCTTATAGGTTGTTCATGCTTAGAATAGCCTTGGTAAGCTTAGAACAAATAGGTTTGATGTTTGGATTCGAAATTATCCTAGAAACAGGTTGAACAGAAGGTTCATGTGCCTAAATAAGGTCCATGAGCCTGGGATTTGCCTTAGAAATGATAAGTGTATCCCATGCGCCTGAACTGTGCCCTCATGCGCCTCGAAAATTAGACAGACTCCTAAGTGTAGGGCCATGCGCCCCAATAGTACCCATGCGTCAGAATATTTCCATGCGCCTAAGTTTCCATACGCCCGAATAATCCCATGCGTCTAAGTGTCCATGCGTCCGAATGGGTCATACGCCCGAATAGTGTCCATGCGCCTGAATAGTTCATGCGCCTAAGTGTTAAAGCAGCTAAGTGTTGACTGATGCGCCAGTATAGTACTGAAACTCCCAAACCGGGCCCATGCGCCCAAATAGTGCCTAAGCGCCTAACACTTAGAATTTATTACAGAATTCTTGGGAGTTTGTGCTCTTAGGGAGTTGACCAATGTTTGACTAGGGCTTATTAATGATGGGTTTCATGCATGATTATGATTGCCTTATGATTGTTCCTTATTATCATTATTGCTATTATTATTATTACTTATAATGTGTGACTTTACGTGGTATGTTTATTATCGTAACATAAAGTATATTATAATAATAAGAGAAAGAGCAATAAAGAAGAGAAGAGGAACATTAATAAAATGTTAACAAGTCTTGCAAGCTTACAGGAGTTACATGACCATGTTGTCATTAGCTCGACTGTGTTGCAGGTTAGCTACCCTACAATACACACGGGGCTAGTCAATTAAGATTGGCAGGGCCTTTGCAGCGTGCCCTGGGTGATTGGGTCGGCCTTGAATACAGTAAACAGAACCCTTTTGAGGGATATAGATGGCCCGTCACCCGTTTTCCACCGCGCATACAGTATGGGGTATTGCTCATTGGTCCATACAGAAAGTGAAAGATAAAGATAAAAGAATACAGAGTAAACAAGGCATACAGTAAAGAGAACGAACAATATCTATTCATATAGTTAATGCGTGCTTGCATACAAAGTAAAGAGTTGTATTTCACAGAAAAGAGTAATTTCATATACAACATACAGAAAGTATTTTATTACTTTTAAAAACTAGAACTCACTCAGCAACACTGACTTTTATACATTTTCAGTTGGCAGGTAATTATTGCTGAGGATGGCATGAGGGTGAAGCTACTCGGCAGGGAAAGACTGACATCCATTCGTATTTCTTATTGATGTTATTTTGTAATGCAATTAAACAGTTATTTTGTAATCGATTAAACAATTGTGTTTTGCTTAACAATAGTCTTTTAATGAAATGAATGGTTTTTGTTAAAATGATTCCGCTGCTTAAGTTGTTAATTTATAATGTTTTAAGGCATTTAATGCTTGAATGACCAACTGTGAGGTCTCCGGGAACGGGGCCTTACAAGTTGGTATCAGAGCCAAAGTTTAAGAGAATTGGGTAAAATAAAATTTTTAAAACCTAAACTGAAAATGGGACAAATGGAGGGATGTCAGCCCGAGTAACTACGTGCCATCAGGTATGTCTTTTCTTAATGATAACCGGTATTATGTGCGCATGCTATTTGATTTACGTGCTCTTAGTAGATTTAGATACTGATTAGGTCAGGATAGGAAATGCTTGGCGTATGAAGAGTAAAGTAAGTGGCTAATCACAACTGGCCACTGTAATTGGGGACTTACTATACTTGACATAAACTGAGCTATTCCCTTGAATGATCACGTTAGTGTTTGAATCTTATAGCGTGTTAGAGGATGGTCGGTGGTAGACCTTCGAAGGTTTCGTCAGGTGAAGGTTGTGGTGGACGTGGTGCTGGACCGCGTGTCACAAGAAGTATGGCTAGGGCTGCTGAGGTAGCACTCAAAGAGTCCGAGATCTATCACCTGGAAGCCGGTGATGATAGTGCTAGTTTGAGGACCATATTGATAGAGGCTATTGTCGAGGGAGTTCAACGGGCCATGCAAACGATTCGCCCGTGTATGGTGACTGAGATAATTAGGGCGGTGAAGGAGACGACCGTGATCAAAGTGAACAATGAGGGTAGCAATGATAAGAACTGCAACGGAAAGCTGGTTGAACATAGGGGTTACACCCCATAAAAAAAGGTTTCCAGGACGGATAACTAACGTGTAGCTTCATCTGGTGCGGAGACAAGGAAGTGTGGCAGATGTGGAAGGGAGCATACCGATGAGTGCAGGATGGGAATGAATGTATGCTTCAGGTGTGGTAAGCCTGGCCACATCGCTAGAGATTGTAAGAAGTCATGGGACGAGATTTTTGGAGCAATGATGATGACTAGAAGAGCGGGGTCGAAAAGGTGTGACAAGCGTGGACGCAGGCACCCCGGGGAATGTAGATTGGGGAGTAATGTCTGTTTCCGTTGTGGAAGGACCGGACATGTGGCGAAGAACTGCGGTATGGGGAGGTGTTATTCTTGTGGTGAAGAAGGTCATGTGAGCAGGGACTACAAGAAGCCGAGGGGAAAAGGTTCGGGAGTGAAGAAGGTTGGAGGAAGCTAGGACGAACCCCGATGTTGTGTCAGTTATGTTTCTAGTAAAACAAACTTTAGCCTCGATGTTATTTGATTCTGATGCTAGTAAAAAGGTTTTATCTCTGCTGCTTTTTGTGCTAAGTTGCCTGTTAGTAGTAGAAATGTCCGTGAACCATTTGATGTAGAAACCGCTATTGGCAAGTCCACGAGAATTACCGATGTGATAGATGACTGTGCCATAGAACTAGAAGATCATAGGTTTGCTGCTAGGTTACACGTGATGCCCCTAGGTGGATTTGATGTAGTACTGGGGATGGACTGGTTAGCAACCTATGAAGCAAACATCGTATGTCGCAAGAAGATCATTCGATTAGTTGCGCCCGATGGGAGTTTGGTTATGATTTATGGAGATCACGTTACTACGATCCCGAAGATGATTTCGATGGCGGTGGCGGGGAAGTGCATGAG
>BJCM01210747.1:0-12915 GCA_018326385.1 Flaveria bidentis
CTAATCGATTCTTGATGTTAGATTCAATACATTATTGTGTCTACGTGCGTTCTCACTGATTGGATCGCCAATCAAATAGGATTCCGCACTATTTGGTTTGGTTTAACACGTTAATCAGTTGGTGTGTGGTCGAATACCAGATCCTAACATCCATGCCTTGGGAAAAGAGTGTTGTGCTTTCGATCACACAGTTAAGTTATATTTAACAAGTTATTGTTAATTTGTTACATATAGTTCACTTTATCAAAGCTTATCCTACCATTATTGATTATGCCTCTTCAAATAATATAGTATCCCTTTTGATCACTTCCAAAGGAAACAAATCCCCCACTATAAGGTGCTAGATTCAGTAGACAAGATTTATCACGTGTCATATCCCGAAAGCATCCACTATCCATAATACATAAGTTATCTTTGGCCTATGGATGACCTTGTATATTAATAAGTGAGTTACTGATGAATGGGGACCCAAGCCTGTTTAGTCTTGGGACTTCTAGATTTTGAAACAACAATAAACTTATTTATATTATATGATGATTTTTTGGTTTGGGGTTTTGGCTTAGTAGCTTTGATGGGTGTTAAACATGTTCGACAATTGTCTTTGGCTCTCAAAGCTTATTTCCTTTTGGAGCCTTTGATGTGTTGACTGCTTTAATATCATTTTTTATGCTTATCTGCTGAATTCCTTTCCGCAAAATTCCATCTATGTGTTGAAGGCTTAGTAGGCTTTTTCAGAAGATTTCTTTTTTTTTACTGTCGAAGGATAAATCACTTTTGATCCCTTTTGAGTAGTTGGCTTACTAGGGTTTTTTAGCAGATGTCTTCTAATGTAGAACAGTCTTATATGTACTTCCCCACCATTTGAAGGATTTATCAATGGCAAAGTACTTGTTCATCTGACTTTGATGAAACAATCTTCTTGATTTGCTTTGTTTTCTCGAAAAATTTCATAAGTTGAACCTTCTTGTTTTTGGCTAAGCACTTCTCATAGGCATTCTTGCTCTAATTTGATTCAAAAGACACATTCTTTTAATCTTCATTAATCGTCTCTTATTCTTTTATTTTCTTACATTCAAATTTGTTAGGGTTATATTTAACAATGACGGATCGACAGATGCTTGTTCTTTGACCTACGAGCCGTATCTAGATATGTTAGAGTACGTACCATTGGAGGTTCCACATCCCTACACCCCAAACCTATCTTGGTTTGATAAAGCCTTTTAAGAGCTCTAAATGAAGACAACTAAATTTTCAAACTTTTTAGATTATACATTTTACTTATTTGTATAAGTCTTTGCAATTGCTAGATCAGCTTGTGGAGACTTCAAGATTACAGATTGTGATTTGGTACAAGTTTACCTTAGTAGTACTTCAAGTGTACACGAAGGTTCAAAGGTTAAAAGAGGAGAAGTTGAGTTGCCTACCATCAATACATTAATTATGGGTGAGACATCTTTAATTTGAAAGCTCCATTCGATGGTTATTTCAATAGTTGCTACAACAGTAGTGTGCCTTTGTGTAGCTAAAGAGACTAGAGATTAGTGCCTTGATTGTGGCTTGAAAATGGATGTGATTTATGGTGATGGGTTAGACTTGGATGCATTGTATTTTTCTTGTAAAGTGACCCAGTGAGTTACAATTATAGCACTTTACATTGTTTTTGTCTATTTCAAAGCCAGATCTTTTTTATCTTTGGAATTTGCTACCAGTTTTTTATTTGAATTGTTTAGAAATGAAAGAGATCATGGATATCGGATAGTTGATACGATTTTCTCAAGATCATCCAGATGAATACACTCAGATCTTCTTTAGAGATTTGAAAGAAGTTGGCTTGTTCAAACACAAATGCATAATATGATAAGCTTGAGTTAGGGGTACTTGAAGATGTTGAGTGTTGATCATCAACTCTTGATGACTCACCATTAAAATTTGATAAGATTAATGGGATTGATAAGGTTCATGGATAGGGCCATAAGTGTTAAAGACCTTGTAATATTAAATTCTCTCGAGAGAGATTCTTCATCAACATCAATCTCTAATTGATAAGCACTTAGAATGTCGTACAGTTTTGAAGACTCATGGTCTTCATATTATCAGTTCTTCTGATGGTCACTATGCATGTTGTCCATGATTTGGGAAAATTCCGTTAGAACTTCCTTAGAATATCACTATTCTATATTTTCACACAAGCTTCACTAAAAGAGACTAGAAGCTCAACCTATCTAAAGATATGTTGATGTCATTGTTTTTACTCATATAAAACCAAAATTCTCAAATTTTCATTTCAAGACATCTCTTTTGTTCTCTTTCATCTCAAGCCATGAATTATGTTGTTAGGAATGCTAATTCTCATAAGCCATAAAACCTTATAATTCAGCTCCATTTTCTTCGGATATTCATCAAAATACTTCGTAAGGTCTTTAGAAATAATATTACCTTATTCACCAGCAACTTAAATCATAGGAACATATGGCCCATTAAAAATAGACAACTAGAATTTATAATCTAGATTTCTTAAGACATCTTCCATCCAGATCTTCCAAGTTTCATAGTCATTTTGAATGAACAATGGAGGTTTGGTTTTAGTATCATTTTTTAATTCATTCTTGATTGATATAGCAATAGCATCTATCTTTTTTAGGGTTTGAGTGTTTAAGAAAATGATATAAAGAAACCAAGTGATTTGTCAAAAGAAGTTTCAAACAAATCAAGACCTATAGCTCTGATACCACTTGCTGGATCGTAAATAAAACAATAACTCTTTATAGACAAGTAGATAACAGATGTGGAATCTCTATTAGTTGCTTACTAACAAACACATAGATGATAATAATCAAATCATATAACATAAATTTAATGCAAAGTATTCACTTGATCATAATTCACTGATACGTATGTCATACATAAACGGTTAAGTATCAATGGGAAGGTATGCATGTACATGATTATATTTAAAAGTTATGCAATGAAAATACATGTACATATGACAATATGTGTTTATAAAAACTTAGATACATATAATAATATACTAGTACAAGACTTGATTGTTTGAGAATGATGCATTAAACTTGTTTGCCATGTTTTTTTTTATAAATTTACAAAAAATTCACACAACTACAATGAATGTACGTCATATGATAACCAAGTTTATAACTAACTCACACTAATGATGCACATTGTCTAGAAATACCATGGATAAATAATTAATATAGACTTGAAAATTTGACGTATGTTATATTGTACCTTGCTCCAATAGTGAATATGAATACAAGGTCATGACCAAGACTGCTACTGAAATTATATGGATAAGTCATCTTCTATGAAAGGTACATGCAACACCATGTGACACACCTGCGTTATCATGTGGCACTAAAAGTGCCTTATTCATGACTAAGAATCCGGTTGTAAAAAAATAGAAAACCAAACATGTCGATCATGATTATCATTATGTTAGAAAACTTGTTCTTCCTTTGAACAACATACTAAGTTCATCTCCACCAATCTTCAAGTGGCAGATATTCTTACCAGATGCTCTATGCTTCATCGTGGACAAACATCGTTTCGCTTGAGGAAGATATAGATAATTATGAGTTACTATAGGAAGTTATAGTGTATATCTTTATGTTTGTTATTCTCCTTAATAATAGGATTTTATTACTGTATTTTTGATCCATTATTCAATATAAATACTCATATCACCCACCAATATGGAGATACCAAATATCGCTTTTTTTAGTTATCGTGTCATTAAGAACCGTCAATACAATCGTATTATGTAGTAGTGGATGAAACTTTAATTAAATAAGAAATCTTAAACTTAAACCATGAACCCATTGATATCACTAAAGTACAACTATAAAACCTCTATATGCTCAACAAAATTGGAAATATGATAAATGTGTGTCGGTGATACTTATTGTTTAGTAATGCAATTCTTATTTACAATGGTTTAGCTTGGTAAAGACCTTCTCAATAATCATTATTAGCACGGGTTGTGATAGACATGCAAAAGTTATTGCGTTTGTTCCGTATAAAAAATCAACCATACTAACATATTTTGTAACGAAACTATATGATTATGTTAATGAATCTAAATTATAAGCATGGAGCCAATTTCATATAACTAAAATACAAGTAGAGGTTAAAACCTCTAGGTACCTAACAAAATTGGGAATATTAGATGTGATTAGGTAGTCAACAATATTACTGACAAAAATCAAAAAAATAATCCAAAATCCCTAAATAATATATTATGATTACTATGACTATGAAGACCCATGTTTTGTGCTCTAGTTTCTTGTTCCAAGACTCCCATTTCTCCCAATCCTCTCTCTTACACACGCTGACACAAACTAAGGAGATCTTGCTGGTGCTTTGTCTTTGAGTTATAACAGCAAATCCCATGTTTTGTGTTCCCTATGAGCAACTAATGAGACCAAAAACACAGAATCAAGAATAAACCCTTTTTATCATAGCTTCTACCAATCAACAAGAAAACAAATTACTTAAATATTGCTCCAACACAGAAGACAAAGTTCCCCCTTTATATCTATATAAAGCTTCTACCTTTTGTTTCAATCTCTATTTGTTTGTATCCCAATATGTCAAATATCTCTGGAGATGAAGGAGGTAGCTTTTCTTCAGGTAATACTGCAGGTGCTTTTGTTGAAGAAGGTCAACAAAGACTGCCACCAGTAGTCAACCCTAATGATTTTGGATCAACTTCTCAAGAACTTGTTCCAGATTCATCTAAGAAGAAGAAAAGATCCCTACCAGGAACTCCAGGTAATCTTTCTTGATTTCCCAGATCAGTTGGTTAGTTAAACATACATACATACATATACATATAACACACACACACACACACACACACACACTATAGATGCATTAAAATAGAGATAACAGTAATCTAAATATGGGTTGTTTTTTGATTGCTAATCTTGATGTTAATCATCATGCTATAATAGTTTGCATATATCATTTAATTTTCACTGCCCCTTACACCCTTGTGTCAGATTAATCTACTTCTTTCATCATTGGATGCTAAGGAATTGGAATAACCGTATATGAGTTTTGTTAAATTTGTAGATATTCTTAGATGAAGAAATTTGATGAATATGAACTACTAGTTTTTATTCCATCATGATTTTCTTCTAGTATTTGTTGGCATAAAACATGTACGAGTATTAAAGAATGATGAAAATTTAATAGTTTATTTATAAGTTGCTAAAAAAAATTCAAATACATAACTTAGTTTTATAATGAAATACATGTCATGACATTGTTTGAAATCTATTAGAGAAAAAATGATTAAGATATATGGTAGATAGATATATTGTCAAATAAAAAAAGAAGACTCAATTATTGGTTTATGGATTGCAATAATTGGAGTTCTTTTACCCCTCATCTTTTTTCTTCTACTTTTGTTTTTTGCTGCTTCAAGTAATTCAACATACATGTGTACTGACCCTATCAACAGTGTTTGGAGGTGGGGGGTGGGGTGGTTGATGTATACACTTCACTGTGCATGAATAAATATTATTTTAATTTCTTCTTTAATGCTTATGCTAGATCTAGTTTTCTTGTCATAGATTCATTAATCTCAATTTTTAGAATACAATATTGTTTGTGGGTTTATATTATCACTAAAAAATATTATCATTTCAGATCCAAATGCCCAAGTCATTGCTTTATCGCCAACAAGTCTAATGGCTAAGAACAAATACATATGTGAAATTTGCAACAAGGGTTTCCAAAGGGACCAAAACCTCCAACTGCATAGAAGAGGCCATAACTTACCATGGAAACTTAGGCAACGAACCGGCACTGAAACAATCAAACGTGTGTACGTATGTCCTGAACCGACATGCGTCCACCACAATCCGGCTCGTGCATTGGGCGATCTAACTGGAATCAAGAAACATTATAGCCGGAAACATGGTGAAAAGAAATGGAAATGTGAAAAATGTTGCAAAAGATATGCTGTACAATGTGACTGGAAGGCTCATTCCAAAATATGTGGAACCAAAGAATATAAATGTGACTGTGGTACCATCTTTTCCAGGTTTTTCTCATCTCTCCCTCACTGATTCATGGCTTTTATTTTAGGAAATTTTAGTACAAAATTAATGCTTAATTAATTGCTTATATAATATATATTATCAAATCAAATAAATAATATAGTTAAATAAAGAAGTTTTCGAAGGTTTTTAAACATTAATTTAAACTACATCTTAATTATCACATCATTTTCTTGGACAATATGATATTGATAAACAACCGGCCTGAATAGTATTTTTTATTAATTAAAATCGACGGCTGATTGAAGTAGAAGTCCCATTTGTGTATATATTTAGTTTCATGTTAATCTGTTTAGTTTGCCTACCTGCTTACCATTAAAAAAAGCAATCAGTGTCATCAATGTTGTCAAGTTTATATATTTTACTAGTTTTATGGGGAAAAATGAACGTATTCTAATTGGAAGTCGGACTATATATATTAAACTAAGCTTTTATATTAATACAATGATAACGATAGAATATAATCGAACTTCACAAATAAATAAATTCATTAAAACAAATAACTTTCTACGGCCCTTGATAATTACTATTTCTATCATATTCCACGTATAGATATACTTGGTAAGCAGCACCTGGTTAAATGGTCTAGTGGGACGAGTTTAATGCTATTTAATGAAAATCATCTTCAAATCCTCACACCAGATAGATTAATTGATATAGCTTAGTAATATAAGTAAATTAGCGTGTGAGTGCTTGGTCGAAGAATATAAAAAAAACACATGGTTATCCAATATTAATGTTTACTGTTATTTAGGTTATTTTCACAATATTTAAGTGCAATTTAGTTCATGCATTTTGTTCATAAACAAGTTAAAAGTGCCTCAAGTAAAACGTGTTAACGGATATCGAGATTTATGTGTACTCAAATTCCGAAATGATGTTACTAATTTACAAAATAGTAGATTGTTGTTTTAGTAATTTAGGTATTTTAGTAATTATATCATATATTCATTATTATTATTTTAAAACAAAAAATTGTAAGGTGAGATTTAAAATATATTTTTGAAATCAACTGGTTGAGTGCAAATACATTGTGGTGTAAACACACCTTAAGTTATATATTCAATAATTAGTTCATGTTCGTACGTGCTTAATTACTCTTCGGACCAAAGTTTGAACTTTATAATAGCTGGTAAAAAGTGATCTGGATTGAATTTTATGTCATTCATGCATCAAATGTCAATAAAGTAACATCTAAAATGATTGAGTATTTGAATGAATATGAATAATTTATAGGTGAATTTGAATCACACCCAAATATTAAAAAAACTATTATTTGATTTCATTGTGAGTAAATTATTATTAAAAAAAAAACTAGTTTCACACAATATCCAATATTACATTTACTTATCTAGTTAAGTATATAACATCCATTTGAATAAGGATTAAATATATAACAACTTCATATGTACGTGTTATATGAAATTTATAGATCTCTAAAGATATTTTTTTATCTTAATTAGTGGGCATGTGGTAAACAAATGACTTCTAATTATAAAGGTGGATGTATATGAATTTTTTAAACATCCTTTTACAACCAAACATGCATACATGAACTTTGTTTAATAATTATTTGTTCGTTCATATTATTAAATAATTAATCAAATTCACCCGAGATAAAATTGAATATGTTTCATTTTTGTCATTATCGTCTTTCCACGCCATCAACCGCATTTGTGCGACATAGTGTATTCAACTTGATTTTGTAAACATGGACAAGTGTGAATATTTATTGGTGCGTTTCATTAACCAATTTTTTATAGACATAAACAACCACATAAGCACTTACCTAAATATCAGGTCAGATCATTCCAAAACTTATTTTTATAATGCGATTGACATGGCTTAGTTAAATTTCATTTGTCTAATGCATTCAAGGATTAATGGTATAAGGATTAAGTATCTTATTCTAAAAAAAATTTCTTGAACGGCGATAATTTTATTAAACCAGCGCTAAGCTAGCAAGAAACTTACAAAAGAAAACCAATGGATCCACTCTAAATTTATCGATTTCCCCCCGATGTTTAGCCCATATAAATGAAAGACACTAGAATATCTTCATAAATGGACTCCAATCTTATTCTAAATGAGTTCAATTGGTTTGTTTATATATCTAACTAGTTTTAGTAAATACGTGTATTACATGTATTAAACAAATACATATTAATATAATAAAGTTTATTAATTATAAAATAACATTTTAAAATATGATATGACTGAAACTATACATGAGAAAATACTATAACTAATAAAACACTAATATTAACTTTTTAATTTTTTTATTTTTTCCAAAAAAAATAAACATTTTGTTTTGAAACAAACCACATAAAAATGTCATCTTTAAAAATTTTCTTATTATAACTCTCAAATTTAATTGTTTTTGGTTTTTAAAAGTGACTTTTTAAAAATAGAAATTTTAATACATTTTATATTTTTTTAAAAAGTTTTATGCTTTAGAAAAAATAATTATTTTATAAAAAATTATTTATTTAGAAATAACATTTATAAAAATAACTCTTTCTACATTTTTTATATATAAATAAGTGTTATATAATATTATTAAGATAATTATTTAACAGTAAGGATAGTCGGGAAAACTTTGGTGAGCATGATTATGGTACTACCATGTGTTATCATAAATTACTCTTTTGTTAGAGTAGCAGGTTAGTTCTCGTGTATTATAACGATTGAATAAATAAAATATTAAATAAATGGTAATAAAAATTTATGCATTATAAAATCATAAGCATGATTATAATTATATATAAATAGCTAGTTCAAATAAATAAATAGTAATAACTTTTATTAAATTTTGTTTTATAAAATAATTTGTGATTTTTAAATATTTGGTGTTAAGAAAAATATATATATTTGTTTAAAGTTCGTTGTACTCTGTGTTTTATAAAATTATTGTTTTTAAAAAGTGTATTTTTAATTAAAAAATAGGTTTTGATTTATTAAATTATCTATTCTTTAATTTAAAAATGGTATGAGTAATATTATTAGAATTCAGTTTTACAATTGTTTCACGTTTATTTTAGTTTTTTTATAGATAGATAAATAGGATAAAAACTCATTCACTAAATGGATTATAGTTGGTAATAAACATAAATAGTTATAATATAATATTTAAATATAAAATATAATTAAAATTATATATGCATAATAATTTAAGAAATAAATCAATTATACTATTTCTTAACTCTCTTATCTAAATAGTTTTATTTTTAAAAGTCGTTTAAGATTTTTTAATAATTTTTTTTATAAAAATTTGTTTTAAAAAAAATCAGATTTGCAAATATTTTGATTTTTATAATATGATTGTATCTTTTTATAATTTTTTTAAAAACAAAACGATTTAAAATATTTTTTTTAAAAAAGATTTTGTGTTTTAGAAAATTTAATATTATCTAACTTTTTTGTTATTTATTATTCAGATTTTAATTAAAAGAAATGATTTCTAGATTATTTAATAAAATTTATTTTTAAAAAAGATTGTTTAATTTTTTTTAAATCTGGATAAATGAGAGAAATATAGCATTTAATAACTTTTATTTTTAATAATAGAGAGAAATTTATATGAGTATATAAATTACTATAATACTTTTTTGAAGGAAAAAAATAATGTTTGAATATTTAGTAAAAGGACAAGTGACAAAAAAATGGATCAAGAGAAGGAAGATTGACAAAAAACATTATTTTGTTGGTGTTATAGATGAAGATTAAATATTAAACTTGTTTTCTTTTAAAACATGTTTATAGTTGAGATGACATGTCTATAATTATGTGATAACTTGAGAGAAATGCGTTATAAGATCGTGTTCACTCTAAAAAACCAGTAAATAATACCAATTGTTATGAAGTTATTTGCATTGTTAGTAACCTTAATTGTATTAATCTAGCAAAAAGATGACTTGTCTAATTTTATGCATTTCAATAAAATTTAACTCATTAACTTGTCTTTACTTTTAACCGAATGATGAATCCAAACCTTAACTTGTTTGACGATATAAATAGTAAATATTATCTAAACCCTACATCATTTTTATACATATGTCAATCAAAATGGTCAATTTCTAACAATATGAGCTTTAGCTTAACAAAATTAATCTATTATAATATTAAATGATTTTAGAAACTAAATTGTTTGACATTGTTAGCATGACAAAAAAAATATATAATAAAATTCTTTTGTTTTGGTTTTATAGACTTATAGTTCTTCCATACTTTAATAAATAAATTATTAATTAGTTTTTCTATGAGTTTATACAGAAGAGATAGCTTCATAACTCATCGAGCCTTTTGTGATGCACTTGCGGAAGAGAACAATAAATTAACCATGCCACAAGACCATCACAACAATGCTGATCATCAACACACCCAAAACATCAATCTCACAACCTCCATCACTTCACCTGAATTTAGCCATGGTTGTATGCAAGATACCAAAACCCCATCAGAGTTACTACCCTTAAACATCATGCATGGTGGTCGTGGAAGCTTATTCGGAAATAGCCTTAGAAACGCCTCGCCTTCTGCTCTACATCTAGGCGGCACCACCCTATCCTCACCCCTCACTTCAGCCACTGCATTGTTACAAAAAGCAGCCAAAATGGGAGCAACCTCTAGCAATAGTAACAATAATAATTACAACAGTAATAGTAATATGAACAATTTTGTTACTACTATGGCACCTCCATCCTATGGTGGAGTTGGCGCTGGCGCGTACCACAATACAGAGACCCTAGTTGACCAGTTTCAACCTCAACAATCACAACTATCTGGGATTTTTGATGGTGGATTCTCAAGTCAGTTTCAGGAAAACCCACTGTCACGTTTTTTTAACCAAAGTATTAGTGGAGGAGGGAACATGGAAGGCATAGGTGAGTATTCTGGGTACATAAACCCCAACAAAGATGCGGTTACAAACAATAACAATAACAATATCAGTCATCACGCAACCTCAGGATTGAGTGATTCTAGAAATCCTTTACTAAGCTTTAAAAGGGATGGAAATGGTGACAACTTGACGGTTGATTTCATGGGTGTGGGAGGAATGAGATTAAGGAGTTTCAATGAGCAACATCAAGGGATGGAGATTTGAACTATACCTTTAACCTCATCAAGGGATGGAGATTTGAAAACATATGATTTTGATAATAATAGAGAACATGCATAGAAAGCATTTTTAAATGTATAGACTATCTCGTGCATGCTGCTCTTGTGGTGTAATATAATGTTATATTTATCAACTATACCCTTAACCTCATCTAGCTTTATACATGCTCATCTTTTATAACATGGAGCATAATCTGCATGTAACTACTTTAATTTTATATTAGCAATTTAGTTGACATGATCTTTTACCATGTATAAATTAGTATTAAGACGAAAGAATACTAATAGTGATTGGAGATGACTCCAAATTAAGTAAAATTACTAAATCAAGAGGTTTAGTCTATGTTCTAGGCCTTTTAGCTTTCTTATTGTTAGTTAGAGGGATGACTCTATCATTTTAGTGATCAAATCGAAACAAAATTTTGAGGCTCTTTTTAGAAAAATATGTATTTTTTTCATATGATGTTAACTCAAATAATTTTAGCTAACATGATTACATGAGGCATTGTTTTAACCAATGAATAGACATAATAATGAAGATCATGTATAGGCTGGACTCAACTTAGTTTAGATTATTTATTTTTTATTGTAATAGGTCTTTTGTTAGTTTCCTTTTGTATGTATTTAGTTTTATGTAATTTTGCAGTCCAGCGAAACTATGAGCGAAACCTGTATTTAGTTTCCTTTTGTATGTATTTAGTTTTATGTATTTACTTTTGATTTTTTTCGGTTGTGGAAGCTTTGCTAATCATCAGACCTCAAATTCATTAAGTTTTTTATGATTTCAGATTGATTTTGGGTTGAAAAAGGGTTTAAGGCTAGACCAGCGAAACTATTGTTCTTTCTGCGAAACTACGATCATCTTCCAGCGAAACTGTAAGGCCCCGTTCCCGGAGACCTCACCGTTGGTCATTCACATCATTAAACATTATAAATTTACAAGCTTAAGCAACGGAATTATTTTAACAAAAGCCATTCATTTCATTAAAAACACTGTTGTTGAGCAATACATTATTGTTTAACCAAATACAAAAGAATTGTATAATTGCATTACAAAACAACAGCAATAACAAGTATGAATTGATGTCAGCCTTTCCCTGCCGAGTAGCTTCACCCTCGTGTCATCCTTAGTAATGTTTACCTGCCCACTGAAAATGTATAAAAGTCAGCGTTGCTAAGTGAGTTCTAGTTTTAAAAGTAATAAAATGCTTTCTGTAAAGTATACATATGAAATTACTCTTTCTGTGAAATTTCATCTTTTTATACGTGAGCACGCATTAACTATACAACCAGATAATGCTTCTTCTCTTTACTGTATGCCTTGTTTATTCTGTACTCTTTTATCTTTATCTTTCACAGTCTATATGGACCAATGAGCAATACCCTAAACAATATGTGCGGGGGAAACTGGTGATGGGCCCACTGGTACCTCAATGGGCTTTGATTACTGTATACAAGGCCGGCCCAGTCACCTAGGGTACGCTGCAAAGGTCTGCCAATCTCAATTGACTGGCCCCGTGTGCATCATAGGGTAGCTAACCCGCATCATAGTTGAACAAACGACAACATGGTCGTGCACCTCCTATAAGCTTGCAAGACTTGTTAACATTTTATTTAAGTTCCAATTCTCTTCTTCATTGCTCTTTCGCTTTATTATTATTAGTAATACTTTATGTTACGATAATAAACACACCACGTAAAGTCACACACTAATAGT
>BJCM01210748.1:0-24295 GCA_018326385.1 Flaveria bidentis
ACGAGCCCCACCTGTGTGACTCGAGGTCAGCCGGGTGCAATTTGTCCTATGAACATCGTCATGACAGGATACGTCATGACGGGAGGCAACATCGTAACACCGTCAGCTTCAATTGCGAAATCACTATGAGTTAATATTTACTGTGAATAGACTAGCTATCTATTACAATGCACTTCTTTTATATGATCACTGCAAAACTGTTTATGTTTGAATAACTCTCTTGAACTCACCAACCATTGTGTTGACATTTTAGTATGCTATTCTCAGGTCAGTAACCCGCATTGCCATAGGAGCACTTCACGACTTCACTTGCATCATAAGGCTCAGTTTCAAGACATTATATATGTTTTCAATGTTTCGTATTGTTTCTTGGGTTGGCACATGTTTTGCCACAATTTACTTTTCTATTTCTTTGGGTTGTTTTATTTATACGCTTCCGCATAGTTTTCAAGTTTTTACTCTGGTTGATTTGGTTTAATTATTGCATATAGAGTCGTTCTGAGTAACTATTGACTGTGATCCTGGTTTGTTCACACGCCTCGCGGTTAAACTCCGCACGTGGATTTTGAGGTTGTGACACTAGAGATGTTTGATCCAAAGATGGGTTGTATGTAGAAAAAAAAAGAAAAGGCTTGATATTTTTGGAGTGCAAGAACAAATAATAAAGAGTTATATCTCAAGTTTGTTAAATTGTAAGTCTAAAGAATTATGTATCGAGTCTCGAACAGCTAATATAAGATGGATGTAAAGTCATGTTAGAATGAGACCTACTAAATTTGTATGATAGAATCATAAACTTCTTATGAGATCCACCCACTCAAATATTAGACTTCATAATATCAATCCATAGATTAACATAACCACTTATTTGTTTGTTGATTTGGGAGATCAAGTATAGTCATGGCATGCTCGTTTGGGTTATATGAACTTTGATGCCATTTAAATAATGACACAAAATGATTAGTTTTAAGAATTCATTGTATCAGCCTTGGAAGTTAGGTTTGTGATACATGTTTATTAAGGGAACCCAGTAGAGCTCCATCTTTAAGTTAGACTAAGTTCAACTCTACTAAACCTTTGGACTTCATTCTATGAGAATATATGTTGTCATATATCTCCAACATCATATTCATGGAAGAAATATATTTTTCTACTTGGAGACATTTATACATATGGGTATATCTCCTCTCCCCTAAGGATCAAGCATTTGGTAATTTTAAAAATATAAAGCAAAAAGAGAAAACCGAATTTAGAAGCAATTTAAAGGTGTTGTAAACCAGTAGAGGATGAATTCGTGACTAATGAATTTTTATAATACTATAAGGAGAATGGGATAGCAAGGAAACTCACTAAACCATATTTACCATAGCAAAATGGAGTGGTTGAACAAAAAAACAAAGCCATGCTATCCATTATGTGTAGTATCTTAAAAGCTATGCATATGCCTTAAACCTTCTAGGGAATAGCAATAAGGCATGCAATCTTTATGGTAATAGGGTACCAACAAAAGATCAAACAGATTCTACACCATACAAGTTTTGAAGAGCAGGAAACTTGACTTAGATTATTTAAGAGTCTTTGGTTGTATAGCATATTTCAATGTATCATCACCATATCTATGGAAGTTAGATGACATAAATACTCCAATGATGTACTTGGAATCGAGGAAGGACAAAAAACATATAGATTATTTGATCTACTAGAAAAACTAATTTATGTAAGTTGGGATGTCAAATTCATCATAAAAAGTTCATGAAACTAGAAGTGTTATATGATAATGTTGTAATAGAAGAAACATAATAGAAAGACTATTATTGGAGATAAAATATTATTCCACAATTGAAGCAAAAGAATTATGTTAAAAAAAGAACCTAAAACTTTCCATTCCGTCTCCTTTCGATTGATGGAATATCTCAATACCTATTAGAGATGGTAGGCGCCTATAACAGTCCTGCTTACTCTTTAGGATGGAGTGGAGGAAGGGAAAGAAGGGAAAGATAGGATCAGATGAATAATATCTTTTGGTATAAATAACTTGTGTAGGTGCTTTGTTTTATTTTCCCATTGAGGTCGTACCTAAACAGTTGCTCAGGAGATAGTGGTTCATACATTGATAAGAGATGTATGGACCGACTACAAGACCTCCGACACCTGAGCAAATTGACCACAAGGATCTGACTTATCATCCTTTCTCTTCATAGAATATCTTAATACCCAATTAGGGTTGGTAGGCACCTGTAATGGTCCTAGTTACTCTTCACGACGGAGAGGAAGAAATGAGAGATGGGAAAGAGAGGATTGGATGAATTGAATCTTTTGGTATAAATGACTAGTGTAAGTGCTATATTTTATTTTCCCATTGAGGCCGAGCCTAAACCTGTGCTTGAGTGATAGTTGTCCATACATTAATAAGAGATGTATGGACCGACTACAGGATCCTTGGCACCTGAGCAAATTGATAGAATGGACTTGACTTATCCGAACCGAAGAAGAAGAGGAGTAGGAAGAAGAGAAGGAAGGGGACGAGGAGAACCAAGGAGGAGGAGTATGGTGAGAAGGAGGACGTGGACATGGAGGATGGGAATGAGGAGGAAGGGGACGAGGACGAAGAGGACAAAGTGGAATAAGAGGAATAAGAGGAAAGAGAGGAGGATGAAAAGGAGTATGAAAAGGAGGATGAAAAGAAGGGCGAGGAAGAGGTCGAGGAAGCAAGAGGAAGGATAATTATTCATTTATTTATTTAATCATGTTATATATAATTAGTTGAATAATTTATTCCTTAAACTTTATTTAAATTTTTTAAAACTTATAAAACAATATAACTTTATATTATACTTTATTTTTTTATTTTAAAAACTTGATATTATAAAACCTTTATAATAAATCATATAAAAGCTCAAAACTTTATAAAACGATGTTAGATAATTTTAAGGTCATTTAAAACAAATATTCAATTGATTACCTTTATCAAGTTTTAGTAATTAATTATTAAATTAATTATTTCTTTTCACATATTATACTTCATTTCTATTAAATCAATAAATTAAATTGTTGAATCATTTTTAATTATTCTTGGTCTTAATTGATTTATATCATCTTTATTAAATCAAGTAAACAATTTAGTATTTTACTTAATTGTTTAAACCCCCAAATTCTAATTGAAATCCTAGTTCACATTTAATTATTAATTTTTTTAGGTAACTTGTAAAAGAAATGATTGAAGCCTCGTTTAAATTATTATCATCACCTTACATATATCATGTGAGTTCTCCATATCCCTTTTTTACTTTATTTCATACCTTTTGAGGTGAAAAATGTTAACCTTATAAACTTACACTTGTAAACATCTTGATATTTGTAAATGCATATGCAAATCATCTTTACTTTTTGTCATGGTTATTGATATTATTGTGAGTGTTATATGAGATACAAATTTTGTTTACAATCATTAACTATTGCTAGCCTGGCGACGTCTTAGATCTTTGGGCCTGACAAGCCTATTTGGTGCTAAAGCGGATGTATTGTCGGCTCCTGATGACGTATGCTTTTTCATCATGGGAACCAAATACACTTAGCCAATCATATATACTTGTAATCAAGTAGAGGTTTGGTTGTAGCTATATGTGTTCTATAAATTTGCATAATTCATAACCATTGACATGAATTGCTACTTGTAAATCTTTTTATATATATGTACGTTTAACCCATGTGAACTCACCAACTTTCAAATTTGACCCTTTTTTTAACATGTTTCAGGTTTGATACTTGAGGAACTCTTCTTGCTCATATAGGAATTGGACTTAGATAAATTAAACATCTTATGTTGTTGGTTATATTTTTGTGTATTGTAATGACTTAATTGACTTGTATTGTTCAATGTCATATTGGTATTTATTATTATTCCAACTAATTTAGTTCCATGTGCTATGAACAATCGTTTCACATTCGTCCGCCCCGATGATTCCGTCGTCGGTCGGGGTGTCACACCTACTTACACCCAAGACCAACCACTCAGCTCAGGGGGAGCCTCTATCTCCAAGGGCTCAAGGAAGAAAAGGATGGCCCAACCATATAGCAAGAAGAGCAAGAGGAAAAGGATCACCCTCATCACCATAGCCACCACCACTACCACAACTCCTACCACCACCACCACAGCTCCTCCTACCACCACCACCACAGCTCCTCCTACCACCACCACCACAGCTCCTCCTACCACCACCACCACAGCTACCACCACCACTACCACACCTCCTACCACCACTACCACACCTCCCAGCACTACTATCACAACCACTCCACCACAATCCACTCCAATTCCTCCTCCCATCTTCACCATATCAACCACCCCAACCTCCACTCAACAAGCCGGTACATCCACCCAAGCCCCAATGACCCATGGCTCCACTCTACCCAATATCAGGTTAGAGGAACAACTGGCCAACCTAAACTGCATCATGCTAAGGCTGATTGCTATTGATGATCTAAGAGCTACTCAGCTAAACCAGCTGATGGAGGTAAATGCAACTCAAGCCAAGCAAATCGCGCAGCTCAGCGAGTAGAATGCCCTGTATGAGAGGGCTTTAGGCCGAGCACACCATGCTCTTAAGGGTCAAAATGAGTTGGTGATGGCATCGGTGAAAAAATTGAGGATCTGGAGAAAAAGAACAAGAAGATCTTGCTAAAGCTGAAGGGATCCAAGAGTGAGCCTTTAAATATTAAAGATGATGATGATGAGGATGATGAAGATGAGCCCACTAAAGATGAATTTGAAGAAGAAGAAGATGAGGATGAGGAAGCGGGACCGAGTGGAAAGGACAAAGAGGATAATAAAGATGATGATGATGAGCAAGAAGGTGATGTTGTTGCATCAGCCTCAAATCCATCAGCTCAGGAGAGGCGCACCAAAAGAAATCAAGATCAAGGAGCATCGTCCTCAGCTCCCCAAGCTAAAGAGACGACTGATCAAAGTAAAAGAAATGATTAGTTGTTTTTGTATTTAAAACTTTTGTATATGAATTGTGTATTACATTAATGTAGTTAATGATTATTTATGTTTGTTTGGTTTCAATATCTTGATTAATGATTTATGTGTGATGTATTGAATGTTTAATCAAACAGATGAAGCTCAACAACAAGATGAATATGATGTCATCCCCCTCCAGCAAATCAAGACTCAACTCACTATGATTCTTGATTTGCAAGGGATCATCAGAAGGTCAGTGAGCTACACTCCCGAAGAAGGAGAAATCATACATGATCTTACCGACGAGCAGCTAGCTGATATGTTCCGACTAAATCCTGATGAAATTGTCAAAGATGCTCGAAAATTCGATGTTCTAAGTGATGAGGAGCTAAAGGATGTCAATGAAATAAAGATTGAAGATGTTATAGCTGAGTACTATCCTAAGTACATTGACCCTAAAGGCAATGTTATCCCTAACTTGGGTGAAACTTTTGGCAGTACTACTTTTGATAAGCTAAACAAGATGGAAAAAGAGAAAGAAAAAGATGAAAGTCAAGCCCAAGCTTCAGATGCTAATGTTGATCTTAAGAAAGTTGAATGGGCTGCTTGTTTTGCTGAAATGAATGCCCAGCACGCACCTCCAAAGCAGAATGCCTACAACAAACTGTACAAAATCAAGATACATCAGAAAGTGTCAGGCAAGATCATCATGTGGGCTTATTTTGAAGACTTGAATGTCTATGCTGTAAAGAGAGAGAAGAGGATTGAGTACATCAAATATTCATATTATCTGAAGACTCTTTTGGGTTTTGAGCTCAACCGCCTGGTATGCTTAGATAATTTGTATGCCAACCCAAGAAAGATGCCGGGATGGTTTGAGGCACCGTTTAAGAAAGAATACCACACAAGATGGGTAAACTTCAGACCTCAACAACCTAAGTGAGTTTGAAGTTGATCCTATATCTGGAAGACCAAAGGTGGTGCTGAAGTGGAGTCCCCCACGCATAATGTCCAAGATTCCCTTACGGGAGATGCCTTAGGAATTCACTCCACACTTCAAATGATGGTATTATGATTGGTGGACGGGAGAAGCGGTCATAGTATTGAACAAAGATGGAAAGAAAAAGACTATCAGGGTGTTCGACCCAATGTGGCTTACCAACTTGTTTGCAGAAGATGTATATACTTTATACAAGTGGCCACTGTTCTATGACACACAAGACATTGTACAAGCTCTTCAATTCAAACGCATTATACGACTCTGCTTTGCATTTGAGATACACGCGGGATTCACAAGAGAAGAGAAGTACAAGAAGTTCTAATGTGAATAATGTTAGACAATAAGGTAAACTAGGTCCAAGGGGGAGTTTGTAGATACATGATATTCCTAGTTTATGTGCTTAAATGTAAAAGTCTTTCATGTCTTACACATGTGTAATGTAATGATTCAATGAAATATAATATGTGTTTGATGTTTATTAATGTTTAATTATTTGATATTATTATTGTGTTAAGTATAATTCATATGAATAAACTTCATATATAGGTTTGAGGTTGTTGTACATAATTCTTAGTCAATAATGATTAAGTAATTAGTCAGATGATTATTCATGCTAATGGACAATGCTTATGGACCATACGCATGAATATATCATGCTTATGGACCAGTCGCACGACTGAACCAGGAGACTGGATCAGTCGTATGATTGACATAAGATTGACTCAGTCGCACAACTGAACCTTCAGTCGTGCGTATGACTCAATCGCATGATTTAGTTGCACGACTGAACCATGCTAATGGTTCAGTCGTACGAATGGAAACTACAAACCTATAAATACCACTTAATTCATGGACAAACATAACACTTGAAAAACCTAGAGAGTGATTTCATATATTCATAAACCCTAGCCGTCCAGAACATCCAGAACAACCAATCCAACTTCAAAGTTCGATCTTGATCGATCCCTACTCATTCTTAACTTTAAGTTCATTGTTATATCGATCAGGTTATCGTTCTCACTGATTGGATCACCAATGAAATAGGATTCCGCACTACTTGATCTGGTCTCACGCAGAATCTGTTAGTACTCAGTATGTACACGGTCCTGACATGTAATATATTAGGATGTGAGCTATGACATGTCATAGTCACTAGTCAAAAAGACAATTTAACTTTTGACTCTACATTGATTTTGTTGTTGTCTTGGTCATGTATCCAGCTGGCCTTCAAAGTATGACCAGCTGTAGGATGTAGTATAAAGTATCTCTGGTCCCTTGTATCTTTCCTTAGGCTTTGTAACACTTGTAAGAAACTAGAGAGCAATATACAACATTCTTGAAAACCAAAAACACTTATGTTATTTGTTATTGTTCTATCTATTTATTACTTATGTTTCTTAGTATCATTGTAACTGGTTTCTAGTTTTCCATTTGATCTCTTAAGTGTTCTTGTAAACTCTTCTTATTGTGTGTTGTGTTGTAAGTGACCAACCCCCTCAAACGACCCTACATTAATACATCAAAATTTATAGAATGATATTTCTAATATTTTCTAACAAGTTCCTAATTTTATTCCCATAATCACAATCATTTAAGTATTTAATCTAATTTATCAAGAATATCTATGTTTTAACCTTTTAATTTTGTATGGATTCCTTGATTTTTATAAAACCTTCAAATTTTCTGTTTTTGAATCCTTTTCTTACTGATTTTTGAATAACATTATTTTTTTACAAATTTTTGAAAATAATCTTGAAGATTCTTAAAGAGTTTTTTTGTATGTGTTTAGTTAAATACACACATATACTTCTATCTATAGGCTTTAGAAATCAAACCTTGAGTGATGATGAAAGAACTTAAAAAGATTTTTTGGTTAGACTCTTGATGATCCGCTTGGGGTGCTTGTTCTTTGAGTTGAAAGATTGATCATAAGCTTAAGAAAGTAAATTGGTCCATATTGTTCTTGAGGTTGTTAATGATTAAGAGATGGTGATGAGGTGAGAACCGAAAGTATGAGGGTGGTGATGGATTGAGACCCAAGAACGGGAGAATGGGTGAGAACCAAAAGGTTGAGAGAGTGAAAGCCAAGAGAGGTTGCGGGTGTGGGGGTTTGGTTGTGGTGAGTTGCGTGGTGTGGTTGTTCCATACGGCCGAAGGTTGCAAAGATAGTAGAGAGAGTCATCATTAACTCTATTGTCTAGTGATGAGGTGGGGATTATAGGCTTGCTTAATAATTCATTAGTAGGATTAGGTGGCATGTTGTGAGGGTGATTAATGTCAATGGTGGTGCTTGGGTGGCGGCATATGGAGGTGATGGGTGTATTGGCTGGCTAGGTGGCAATCTAGGGTGCTAATGACTTACTTAGTTATTAAGCTAGGATTAGTTATAGTTTTAAGTGCTTGATGAGGTCCGATTAGTATCATAAGACATCAGGGTTATGGTTGTGTCTTAGTTAGTGCTTAAGTGTTCAAGGTTTGATTAGTTTTAATGTTGGTACAAAGTTTCTTGATGTGATCTTGTTTTGTGATATTTAGTTAAGTTTGTATCTTGATCCATTTTATTTAAGTATGATGTTTATATCATTGAAATAACTAATCAAGTAATCTCACCATTTGATACCTAGACAAATAAAAACATTAATCATGAAACTCACATACAAGAATCACAACATGCATATGTAAACTTTTCTACATGAATGCAAACATGTTCACGTATCATAAGTGCTTGTTAAATTTTAAACATTCAAAGATTCACATAATCAAAGAAAACTACCTTAATCATTCTTACAAAATATAATCACGTACTATCAATTTATAGAAAACATTAAATTATTTAACCTTAGTTTTAGGGTTGTCACAACAAACTATACTCTAAACTCAAAATTATTTTCAAGTAATACGAGAAATTTGGCATTACAAAGAAATATGTTGTAATGTTTGAGTTGTTTGGTATTTGTGAAGATTCTAAAGATTGGCGTGGTTGAAGGTTAAGATCGACGAAGAGGAGGAATAAAGAGTTTATAAAAAAAATGTTTGAATTATCTTATAAACTAAAAGGTTGCAGAATTATAAAAAATACTTACTTTTAAAAATGAGAGAAGAAGGAGTTTAACACAAATCATACTCCGCTAAGTGGCTTTAGAGCTTTAATAACAATTCAAGAATAAGTTCAAGAGGTAAAGGATAATAAACCATCATTGGGTGAAGAAAAACCATAGAATTTTAGGGTGGCTACTTGCTCTCGCTGGTTAGCTAGATAGTTTGTAATTTACTAACATAGTAATTACATTATTTGCAAATATAAGAGAAGGAGAATGAGAAGGAGTGGCTTTAGAACTTTATCAACAATTGGAGAATAAGCTTAGTTGTAAGGTTTGGAGAATAAGCTTAGTTGTAAGGTTTTGAGTTTACCCTTTTAGCCCATTAATATCTTTCGCTAATATGATATTTATCAATAGCTTTTGTTCCTTAATAAAAAATCTAATTTATGGTTTTGTTTAATTTTTTTGGATGTCTTGGTAAAAAATTTTTTAAAAACGAAGTAATATTTAAATAAGGTATACTTTTGGGCATCATAGGAAAGTTTGTCATGTGTGGGATTTCTTATTTTCATTTAAAATTATTTTTGACAAACAAAATTTATTGAATTATGACATTTTAAAAAAGTTTAAAAAATATTTAGATTAGCTTATAAACTAAAATGTTATAAAATAATAAAAAAACATACTTCTAAAAATGAGAAAAGAAGAAGGAATTTAACGCTAATCATACACCACTTAGAACTTTATCAACAATTAGAGAATAAGCTCAGGAGGTAGAGCATAATGAACCATTGTTGGGTGAAGAAAAACCATAAATTATAGGGAGGCTACTAAATCTCACTCGTTAGCTAGATAGTTTGGAATTGAATAACATATAGAATAAGAGAAGGAGGAGGAGAAGGAGTGGCTTTAAAACTTTATCAACAATTGAAGAATAATCTTAGTTGTGAAGTTTTGAGTTTACCATTTCACTTTGACCCATTAATATCTTTCAATAATATGATTTTTATTAATAACTTTTGATCCTTAAGTTAATAAAAAAACTAATTTCTGGTTTTGTTTAGAATTTTTTGGATGTCTAGGTATTTTTTTTTAAACGGAGTTATATTTAAATAAGGTATACTTTTGTTATCATAGGATTGATTATTTTGGTTGAAAATGATTTTTGATTAAAAAGAATTTATTAGATTATAAATTTTCAAAATAAGTTTTAAAAAAATATTTGGATTAAATTATAAAGTAAAAGGTTGTAAATTAATTAAAGAAGACATATTTTTTTAAATGAGTGAAGAAGAAGGAATTTAATACTAATCATACACCACTAAAGAGTTGTTTGATAGCATTTGAATCAACCTTTTTACTGGTTTAGATGTCTGAATGATTTATTATTTAATGGTTCAGATTGTTTGTTTCGTGAGCAAATATTTGAATGATTCACACTTTTGCCTTGATTGGTTAAGCATTAGAATAATGTTGAATAGTTAAAAAGTCTAATGATGAATAATTAAGACCTCTTATCTGAACTGGTCAGATATTTTCCTTTAAATAGTTAAGTGATATAGTAGCTCTTAGTGGTTCAAACCTCTTAATGGTTCAGACATTTTAATGGTTCAAACCTAAAATTGGTTCAACATTTAATCATTCAAAAATTGACGAACTGTCCCTAAGTGTTGAACCAATAAGAACTCTGAACCATTAAGTAACGAACCATTAAGAGTTCTAAACCATTCAGACATTTGCTCGCGAAACAAACAGTCTGAACCATTAAGTGTTGAACCATTCAAACATCTAAACTATTAAGATAATTATTCAGATATTGTCAAAAAGCCTCTTAATCATTCAGAAATTGTCAAACAGCTCGTAAATAGCTTTAGAACTTTATCAACATACGGAGAATAAACTCACGAGGTTGAGCATAATGAACCATCATTGGGTGAAGAAAAACTATAGAATTATAAGGAGGCTCGATCAATTAGCTAGATAGTTTGCAATTTAATATATGTTTTAAATAATGTGCGAATATGATTAAAATAGTTACTTTTATTTAAATTATTTTTTTTTATCTATTTGCAATTATTATTCGCATTTATAGCAACTCGTCAGTATTTTTCTTTTCTTCTTCATGAAGACAGGATATGACGGAAACTATTTCATCACTAATATGTCAGTGAAATGTATATATCGGTGTTGATATGTCGGTACAAGTTTGTCATTCTAGAGAAGACTGTTTGCAAAGACTAGCTACCCGTGCATTGTATTTTCTAGAATCAATATTTAATTAGATGCACAGGCGGGGAGATAAAATAATGAATTGCTTAGACAAGTTCATGGAATATTTGCATCCTAAATAGTTATTTTAATATGAGCATGCATGTTTCCATACATTATTCAAATTCATGTGACAAGTACGACTGTTTGTTGCAATTTTTGTTGAGTTGTCCCCTAACTTTTAATATTTGTTTTATATTAGGAGTCCTTTTAATACAACTGTTATAAAGACAACAATCCTTAATTTGGGCCCCGAGACCCATTGTTTCTTGATATTATCGATTATGTAAGGAATAGGCTACACTATCATGAATGTTATACTTTCGTGCTTCTTGAAGCTATATTAACTCATTAGTCGTTTAGCGTTCATAACTTTTTAATACAACATACGACGAATCAAGACTACATATGCGGTTTTTGAATGATCACGAGAAGAGAATTTTAACCAAAAGACATTTAGCTTAGCAGTATTTAAGTGTGTAAAATGATCCCTCCTCATATTGTCAAGGGTTCAGGTCATGTTATATACAATTGTGTAATAGTAGCATGACTTCGTTGTAAAAAACAAAAGCAATTGTAGGTTATTGATTTTTTTTTTCACCGCGCTACGTGATGAGAGTTTATTGTTTTTCTTGTGCATTACATAGTTTGTTTTGGCCGTTTTCTGTCCGACTTATCAAAAACATTAAAAGCAAATACCACAACGATATTTGTTAAAAAAAAATAAAAAGTTAACATATAAATGTTATTCTTCACCGCCTTGTGGAGTTTGGTCGGTTTCTCCATGTGCTATGCTGAACGAGTTTGATCATCGTCTTCTTGGCTCATTGAAAACCAGTACATTGACTACTGAAATTGGTTTGCATAATACCAATATCAACAATGATATTTTTTACACAATCGGTTAGGTTCATCTCGGTAGCACAGCGAAAAAAGTAGTTGCTAAAGCCTACAATACCAAAAGATACTCGATTTTAAATATAAATCTATTTTAAAAAAGAACAAATGCAAAAAAGCTACAAATAATTTTGCAATTTATTTCTTAAGAAAAATTAATGAACAGAAGATATTACATAAACAAAATTATTTGAAAATAAAAAAGTTTATATCATAAACTACATCTAGGAGAGTAAATGAAAAGAAAGGAAATCCTAAACCACTAAACACAAAATTAAACGAAATATATTTGTAGTATAATATAAAGAAAAATATCAAAGTTTACCATTCATCTTAATATATATTTTCAAAAATTTTAAACTTTATGTGTGAATTGGGCTTAATTATATAATATCAATACCGTCTTTTATTATTAAAGTAGCATGCAACATTACATCATGTGGGGTTCTCATTCCTGTCTCTTCTATGATCATTTTCTTCCGTTAATAATTATTTACTGATAATAATACGTTATCTAGTGTGAAGGACCACTACTGTGATGTCCTTACATGCACATGTATGTTTGATGTGTCTCTATATATACATATATGCATACACACACCACAAAGGTATTTGAAAAACATTTCCCCTAGTTATCCTCCATGGAAACTTCAGATTCACTATCCATTGAGAGCTTCTCATATAGTTGGTTAGTGAATCTAAAACCATCCTTTGAAAGCCCAAAAGGTTCCTTTAGAGAAACCTTTGATGCATTTGATGAATCCAATTTCATTGAAATGGACCCCAAACTTTCTGCCTCCAAAAGATTTCTTGTTTTTCATCAAGATTTCGACTTTGATCTGCCAACATTGCAGCCTTGTGTTCATGCTGATGAACTGATCTCTAATGGGATTCTTGTTCCCCTCTTTTTGAAGCCATTGGATATTGAAATTTATGATTCTGATTCAAATTCTAATTCCAATCCATCCTCGTTCACAATTACAACCACCATAGACAAACCATGTTCCTATCGTAGTAGTCATCCTTTATCTTTTCGAAGGTGTAAAAGATTGCCCAAAAGACTTGTTTACAAGTATGTGCGTTTGCTTAGGTTGATTTGGCTCAAAATGAGGAGAGTGAGATGTGATAGCAGTGAAGTTAAGAGAGCTAATAATTGGGAATTGTCAAACGCGATGGAAGCATGTGGTTCGGATAATTGGTCAAGATCATGGGTGTTGGAGAGTGCTAAGAACGGCTCGTTGTCTCCTACGGCAAGTGAAGTGAGTGGTGCGGATGAGTGGCGAAGATCTTGCGACTCTGAGAGTTCAATCTATGAAGCAGTTCTTCACTGCAAGAAAACCATTGGTATGTATTCATTGATCATCATCTAGTCCAATTCTTTTGATAACTAAGAACAACAACAAATATGTGTATAGAAAGGTGAATTGGATTTTACTAACCCAAACTTAAATTTATTTGTTGATGATAATCTAACCAATAACACTCATATATTGTTTGTCGAATGACGCTCTTACTAGCATAAGTATCATAAATTTGCACTCGATTTTCGGGTTGAATTTTGCTTGCAATTGTTATTGATTAGAATGGTAGTATTATTATATGTCAATGAATCATAGTTTAAATTGTTAAATACAATTTTTCTTACGAAGCTAATACTATTTCAAAATAGTTTAACCTCATAAATAAAAAGTGGTTTGTGAGTTTTTTTTTTTTGCAAATTCGACTTTTAATTAGTGGCTCGCCTTTTTCGTTAACGTTTTGAGCTCGTGTGACGATTTAGAGAACCAAATTGATGCATCTCCTCAATTTCTAATTTTATGTTTCAGAAAAGAAGAATGAAATAATTGAAATATTTAACTAAAATTGGTCATTTTTTCAGGCTGCAAATGAAGCTGTGATAAGGAGACAGAAGATGCCAAGATGGGTATACACTTTGTAGAAAATTAATTAAACTGATAATTTTCCTCCTCAAAAGGAAATATTATTCTGTCTAATTAAGCTTTCAATTCATTGTCTTTACCTTCATAATGTCATTAACATCCAAATTATGCTCTAAGAGATTCAGAATACATGTCTTAAAACATTATTCGGATTATTATGATATTAGCCGTTTCTTTGGTTATCAAAGAATCCGAGCTATGTTATTTGTTTGTTCTATCAAGTAAATAAAAGAAGACCCCGTGTATTACAAAAGACTTGTTCTACATTTCTACCATACAACATGAATGGTTATATCATCTATGTATAATTTGACACCAATTAATTAAAAAACCATATTTGTACGAGGGATAGTTTCATATAAACATAGAACTTTCTTAGTCTCGTCCAAAAGCATAGTTGCACCATTTTATACTTATACTTCTATCATTTTGTAACAACGTTTGTTTACCATAGCAACTCACATACTTTGTTAGGAAACATGCATGGTTTAAGAACTACTTAATGGTTGTTAAACGATTGTCATTGAATACCTTTTTAAAAGTAAATTTATTGTTATAAATTAAACATGCTATATATCAAAATTATTTGGATGATACGATAAACAAATCAGAACTTATAGTGACTGTAAGGTGTTGTCAGATATGTGGTAAAACTAATAGGAACCCACCAAATGACTAACTGAACTTGTTATATATACATATATCCATATATACATATATACATATATACATATATGTATATATATGTATATATATAGGGGATGGTTCCTAAAAAACCATTATTTACTAGAAAACAAAAAAACTAAATCAAAACCATTGATCTATTTGATTAATGGTTGATATACACAATGTCATTTTAGTAAATAACTTAAAATTGAAACTTATAATATTAAAGACATAAGGGTAAATATGGAACAAAAAAATATTTGGCTTAGTAACCACCATTAAAATTCTTACATTTACTCTTCTCTCTCCTCTCTTCTCTCTCATACATTAAGTTTAATAAAATTAATAATTGACTTCATTTACATATTATTTATCAACTAACTCATCTTCATTGTCGTTTTGAGGTCATACATAAAGATACAGGTTGGTTACATATACGTAGCTAATAACCAACATCTGTTGCAAATCTTTCATAATGTTACACTTGCTATGCCTTAATAGCCATTACATTCTATATATATGTAACCTTTTGTAAATCTGATTACATATACGTAACCACCACCACTCATATAGATATGACCGTTATGTAGATATAACCCACATGCTTATGTATATGGAAGCATATCTTCATATACGTAAACATGATGTTTACTTATATATAAATGAATGAAAGAACTAAAAATGAAAATATAGGAAGAAAAGTTGAGAACTATAGAATTAAAGATCTTTTGGGTACATATATGTAACCCAAGTTACGTATATGTAACCCAAGTTAAGTATATGTAACCAAAGTAATATAAACATGTCTCCATCTTCTTCTTTTTGTTACCATCCATGGTGGTAAGAAAACTAATCCATTTTGTTGGTTTCTTGAGCAGCAATGATGTGCTCTTGAACCCGTTTATCAATCGAATTCATCAAAAACCAATTCTAAGACTTGATTTCATTAATTTTGTTGATTTCATCTTCTTTTTTTCACTAGCCTCTAATGTAAGGCCCCGTTCCTGGGACGCTTACAGCTGGTCAATCATTGCACATAAAACATATATTTACATTTAGTTTAAATAAACACTGCAGCGGAAAACATTCAAAAATAACATTTCATTTCATTATAAAGGCTTTTGCAAAACAATACATTATTATCCAGTTACAAAATACATGTTGCATTACATCACAAAAGCATTATAAAAATGGATGCCATCCAAAAGAGCTGAGTAGCCGCCCCATGCCATCCTCAACAATCATAACCTTCTAACTGGAAACACATAAAAGTCAGCGTTGCTGAGTGAGTTCTAGTTTTAAAAAAAACATACTTCACTTTCGTTAAAACCGTTCATTATATTCATGCGATCATACATCATACGTACACATAGATAATAACATTATTATCTTCATCATTCATTCGTTAACTTCCATTCGTTCATACGTTCTTACCTTCATTCGTTTGTTCATCATTACATCTTTCCTTTCCATCAAAACCATGAAATTTACCCTTCAGTTTCCTGGTACTGGGCCTAAGCCTATTATAGACCTTCCATTACGGTGCACAACACCTCCTGGCCACAGTACTTAAAAAAAAGTTCAGGCGTACCATTGTCATGTGTTATGCCTTTCCGTGTCATGGTACTGGGCCTAAGCCTATCATTGACCTTCCATTACGGTGCACAACACCTCCTGGCCACAGTACCTAAAGCAAGCAACAATGGTTCCATAAAAATGATCAATCACAAAGAAAGACCTCGATGTGCATCCTCCCGGGGTAGCGAACCGACACACCGTTGGGCTAACACCTTATAAAGGGGCGTGTCCCGACATACAATGCTTGCAAGACTTTCATTACTTTCATCATTCACTAATGCATGCATTCATCATGTTTCTCTTTTTGTATCTTCCACTTTACGTTGCATAATACTTTCATTTCATTCGTTAACATTCATCGTAAAGCCAAGGGAAAATAATCATACAATAAAAGGAACATCATCATACACAATCATCATCATACAGGGCAACATCATACATACATCATGCACAATCATACCACATAATACATCACATCAATCACGCGCATCATATCATCTATACCATATGGCATCACCCATCATCATTATACATCACACCATCCATGCCCATCACATCATCTACGACCCCAAAGGTCCAAGCCTATGGCTGCACTTTCCCGAAAGTCAAACAAAAAATTATCGTCATTCGGGCGTATGGACCCTATTCGGTCACATGGTCCTCCATACGTATGAGAACACTTAGGCGAATGGCTATCCAGTCGCATAGCCTCCAATCACATGATTTCCATGCGCATGAACCTCAGTCGCATGGTATCAGGGCGTATGGACCTCAGACGCATGACCTTCATGCGGATGACCCTCAGTCGCACCCCTTTCGTGCGAATGAACCTCAATCGCACGACTCACAGGCGCATGACCTTCAATCTCATGACCTTCATCCGCAATTCATTCAGTCGCATGACCTTCATCCGTATTTCCTCCAGTCACATACCCCTCATGCGTATGGCCTTCTGTCGCACTACTCACATACGAATGAACCTCAGTCGCACACCTTTCGTGCGTATGGACCCAATCGCATGCCATTCGGACGCATGGACTTCCAGTCGAATAGCCCTAGCTAGGTGTAGAATGTAGTTCATCCTGAATTGCATCTGCCATTTTCGGCCTCCAAACCCTTCCAATCCTATTCTAAGCTCAAATTAACCATCCTAAACCTTAGGAATGCATACCACAACACCATACAAACACAACCAAGCCCAAATCAATCCCCACCCGCATCAAACACATACACATAAGCATACATACGGGTTAACACCTAACATTTCATAAAAAATGATTTTTCAGATGTGTTCCAGCCCTAAAATCATTCAAAAACGTGTAAAAGAGTGTCCTAGAACTCACCTTGACAACCTCGTTGAGTGGAGCTTCGATTCAACCCGCTACACTTCGATTTCCACGCTCGAATCCACACGAACCAAGCTTGAGACCACTTTTTCTTCCCCTTTACTCTCTAATCCAAAAATGAATAGGTGTGGGGGAGGGTGTGGGCTGCCTTCCCCCTTTTATACTCCCACTCATTCAAGGGTTTTCCCGTTTTGGCAAGTTTGGTCCCTCGACTTTGGGCTTTATTTCTTTTCTTTCTTTCGCAAAGAAAATTTCTGGGTGTTACAAGTCCACCCCCTTATATAGGTTTCATCCTCGAAACCTGTTATTCCTTAAACAATTGTGGCCAATACTATCTCATCTTTTTTTGGTCTCCCACCTGAAATTCAGTCGGTCTATGCCATTTATCGGCATACGACTTGTGCATATCTTTGGCTGCCTTCACAAAGGCTTTGATCCTTTCCAGCTTCTCAGTCATATCCTCGACCACTTCGACGCTCTCTAAATCTTTATGGCCAACATCACACCAACACACGGGTGTTCTACATCTCCTACCATATAGCATCATACCCTTTCAGGGTATGCGGTAGCTTCGTAATAAAATCCATGGTGATGTGGTCCCACTTCCATTCCGGTCTATCCCAAAGGTTGGACCTTTCTATACGGCTTCTGATGCTCGGCCTCACTTGTAGACAAGTAAGGCATTTACCCACATACTCCACCACGTCGCGCTTCATACCCGACCACCAGGAATATTTCTTCATGTCTTGATACATCTTTGTGGCACCGGGGTGAATGGAGTCTCGAGTCTAGTGAGCTTCATCCATAATCTTCATACATAGATCCCCAAAATGAGGAATCCACATCCTCCCGAATCGAGTTCTAACACCAAGCGTGTTTTCACCCAATTCTGCGACCAGACCTCTCATTCTCTCAGAGTTAAGATGATCTTCTTTCAATGCCTCATCTTGGAACTCCTTGACTTGCTTCATTACATCTGAGTTCATAATCAACTGATATGCTTTCACCCGAATCAGCTCGGCCTCTTTTTTCGGCTAAGGGCGTCTGCCACCACATTGGCTTTGCCCAGATGGTAGTGGATCTCACAATCATAATCCTTTATAAGTTTCAACCATCGTCTCTGCCTCATGTTCAGATCTTTCTGCTCAAAGAAGTACTTCAAGCTCTTGTGGTTAGTGAATATGGTACACTTCGTCCCGTAAAGATAGTGCCTCCAAATCTTTAGTGCAAAAACCACGGCTGCTAGATCCAAGTCATGAGTAAGATAATTGACCTCATGAACCTTCAACTGTCGGGATGCATAGGCTATAAACTTCCCTCTCTGCATTAACACACACCCCAACCCCGAGTAGGAAGCATTAGAATAAACCACCAAATCTTCACTTCCATCGGGTAATGACAGAACAAGAGATTGAGTCAATCTCGCCTTCAATTCCTCGAACGCCTTCTCTTGAGCTTGACCCCATACAAATTTCACATCTTTCTGGGTCAACTTGGTTTGTGGAGAAGCGATCTTGGAGAAGTCTTGAATCAATCTTCTGTAGTAGCCCGCCAAACCCAAGAAGCTACGAATCTCGGATGGCGTCTTAGGAGACTTCCATTGCATCACCACCTCCACCTTTGCCGGGTCCACCATAATCCCGTCAAGATTTACCACATGACCCAAGAACAGAACTTCACGCAACCAGAACGCGCACTTGGAGAACTTGGCGTACAATTTCTCCTTTCTCAGCGTCTCAAAATCTCCCGAATATGACCAACATGGTCTATCTCGCTCTTCGAATAAATCTATATATCATCAATAAACACAATTACTTATTTATCCAACATAGGCCGACACACTCGATTCATCAGATCCATAAAAGTAGCTGGCGCATTGGTCAAACCAAAAGACATGACAAGAAACTCGTAATGACCATAATGTGTGCGAAAAGCTATTTTAGGAACATCCTGCTCTTTCACCTTCAGCTAGTGGTAGCCCGATCGGAGGTCTATCCTTGAAAACCAACTGGCACCTTAAAGCTGATCGAACAAATCATCTATTCTCAGTAAGGGATATCGGTTCTTCACCGTCAACTTGTTCAGCTCACGGGAGTCAATACACATCCTCATACTACCGTCTTTCTTCTTCACAAACAGGACCGGAGCACCCCAAGGAGAGATACTCGGCCTAATGAACCCCTTATCAAGCAGCTCTTGCAACTGCTCCATCAACTCTTTCATCTCTGTCAGAGCCAACCGATACGGTGCCTTGGCAACAGGTTGGTCACCCGGTATCAGATCAATCTGAAACCCAATCTCTCTGTTAGGTGGCACTCCTGGTAAATCTTCTGGGAACACGTCTGGAAAGTCACACAAAACCGGTACATCGAATAGTTGTGGTGTTGGCGTATCCACGTCCTTTACATAGGCCAATTAGGCAATACATCCACGCCACATGCACTTTCCCGCCACCGCCATTGAAATTACTTTCGGGATCGTCGTAACCCGATCCCCATGAATCGTTACCGAACTCCCATCAAGCGCTGTCAACCGAATCATCTTTCTGCGACACAATTTGTTCGCCTCGAATTCCGCTAACCAATCCATCCCAAGAACCAAATCAAAACCACCTAAGGTCATCACAAACGATCTAATAGGAAACTTATGACCTTCTAGTTCCACATCACAGTCTTCTATCATCTCAAAAATCCTGGTAGACTTACCTATGGCAGTTTCTACATCAAAGGGTGCATCAACATGTCTACTACTAACAGGCAGCTTAGCACAGAAAGCAGCAGAAATAAAACTTTTACTGGCACCCGAATCGAATAACACAGAAGCTAAAGTTTGATTCACTAGAAACGTACCAGACACAACATCAGGGTCCGTCCTAGCTTCCTCTTGTGTCATGGTGAATGCCCTGGTGCTCGCCCTCGGTCCTTCACTCCCAGTCTTCTTCACCCCGGAACCCTCAGCCCTCGGCTTCTTACAATCCCTACTTATGTGGCCCTCCATGCAACAGTTAAAGCACCAGACCATACAGCAGTCCTTTGCTATATGCCCTACCTTCCCACATTTGAAGCACACATTCGATCCCAACCTTCACTCCCCACTATGCTCTTTTCCACACCTACCACACTTCTTCAAACCCACACCCGATGCGACCACGTGACGGTCCTCCACCCGTGCCTTCTTATTACCCGTCGAGGCATCACCCCGACCAAACCTCTTTCCATTCCAGTTCCAATCACCACCACCCTTTTGGTTACCATCAGCCACCACCACCACGACTCTCTCATCGTACAATCTTCCTACCAAATCCACCACCGACCTAAACGTGCTCGGTTGGGCAGCGATCATGTGCCGGCAAATGTCCGCTGGCAAACCCTAAATGTACCTCTTAATCTTCCATGAAAGAGGCGTCACCTGATCCGGCACCAGCCGTGCCATTTCGTTGAACTTCATAGTGTACTGCTGATGGGTCATGGTTCCCGCCTCCAGCTGCAGGAACTCCCTCTCAACCTTGTCCATCTCCCGGTGAGGACAGAACTCCTCAATCACCAACTTCTTCAGCTCCGACCATCTCATTCTCCCAATAGCCCTACTACGCTCAGCTTGGACTATATTGTCCCACCAGCACAGAGCCGAGTCCACAAAAGAGTGGGCAGCAAACTTTACCTTCTGATCCTCCCAGCACTCTTTGATATTTAAAACAACTTCCATTTCCCTCACGCACCGGTGAGCAGCAGCAGCATTGTCGTTACTATCAAAAGTAGGGGGCTTGCATCGTTGAAACGCCCTATAGTTACAGCCTCGTGCCACCTTCGGCGCAGGCTCTTCTTTTTCCTCTTCTTCATTATCAGAGAGAACTGTTTCAAGCTCCGATTGCTCCTATCCTCCTGAGGACCTATTCCTCTCTTTCCTTTCCCCTTCCCGTACAGCCTTGATAACCTCGGTCACTACAGACGGTAAGATCGTCTGCATGACTTGATAGACTTCTTCAACAATAGCCTCCATTACTGAGGCTCTCAGATTGGTGCTCTCATCGCCACCCTCCGGATGAGGGGTCTCGGGTTCTTCATGAACCACCTTTTCGCCTCTGGGTCTTCCCCTTTTGGGTCGCGGTTCAGCACCACGACCTCCACCACGAGAAGCTTTCGATGATCTACCACCGGCCATTCACACGCACACTGAAAGATTCAAACACCAACACGGTCATTCGAGGAGAAAGCTCAGTTTATGTCAAGTATAGTAAGTCTCTAATTACAGTGGCCAGTTGTGATTAGCCACTTACTTTACTTTTCATATCCTAAGCATTACCTGTCCTGACAACATCAGTATTTAATCTACAAACAACACATAACCATATAACATGCGCATGTAAGACCAGTTAACATTAAGAAAATACCTGATGGCATGCAGCTACGCAGATTGGCATCCCTTCCCTTTCCGTCCCATTCTCAGTTTAAGTTAAGGTTTATTTTGAAATTTTACCCATTTCACTTAAACTTTGGCTCTGATACCAACTTGTAAGGCCCCGTTTTAAGGACGCTCACAGCTGGTCAATCATCGCCCATAAAACATATAATTACATTCATATCTCATAAAAACATCGCAGCAGAACGTTTAAAATAGACATCTCATCTCATTATAAAAGCTTTTGCAAAATAATACATTGTTATCCAGTCACAAAATACATGTTGCATTACATCACAAAAACATTATAAAAACGAATGCCATCCAAAAGAGCTGAGTAGCCGCCCCGTGCCATCCTCAGCAATCATTACCTGCCAACTGGAAACATATAAAAGTCAGTGTTGCTGAGTGAGTTCTAGTTTTATAACAAAACCTACTTTTCTTTCGTTAAAACCGAAATTTACATTCATGCGATCATACATCATACGTACACATAGATAATATCATTATTATCTTCATCATTCATTTGTTAACTTCCATTCGTTCATACATCATTACATCTTTTCTTTCCATCAAACCATGAACTTTACCCTTCAGTCTCCTGGTACTGCACCGAAGCCTATCATAGACCTTCCATTAGGATGCACCGCACCTCTGGCCATAGATTCTAAGATAAAGTTCAGGTGTACCATTGTCATGTGCTATGCCCTTCCGTCCGTTGGTACTGGGCCGAAGCCTATCATAGACCTTCCATTACGGTGCACAGCACCTCTGGCCACAGTACTGAAGGCAAACAACAATGGTTCCATACAAATGGTCAATCACAAAGAAAGACCCCGATGTGCATCCTCCCGGGGTAGCGAACCCACACACCGTTGGGCTAACACCTTACAATGGGGCGTGTCCCGACATACAAGGCTTGCAAGACTTTCTTTCATTTATTCATTAATGCATGCATTCTTCATTTCGTTCCTCTTTTCATTATCTTCCACTTTACGTTACATAATACTTTCACTTCATTCATTAACATTCAACGTAAAGCCAAGGGAAAATAATCATACATAATAACAAGGAGCATCATCATACACAGTCATCATCATCATATAGGGCAACATCATACATAATCATACAACATCGTGCATAATCCTACAATACCATACATAATCATTATCAACATCATGCCCAACATAATCATTATGCATACCACAACACTATACAAGCACACACAAGACCAGAAACAAACTCCAAACGCATCACACACAAACGCATACACGCGGGTCAAACAAACACATTTCAAAAACAGGTTTTCACTATGTGTTCCAGCCCTAAATCAATTGAAAACGGGTAAAAGAGGGGTCCTAGAACTCACATAAACAATACTGACAAGTATAACTTCGATTAGACCCGCTACACTTCGATTTTCAAGCTCGAATCCACTCAAACCAAGCTTTTTCTCCCATTTCTTCTTCTCCTCTCCTTTTTTGCAGAATTTTGTGGGTGTGGGGGAGGGTGTGGGCTGCCCTCCCCTCTTATCCCCCACTCATCCAAACTTTCTAGCGTTTTGGCAAGTTTGGTCCCCCCCGACTTTGGACTTTATTTCTTTTTCTTCTTTCGTCGGCTTCAAAGAAAATATTCGGGTGTTACATCTATTGCTTACTAGGATATCATTATACATATGCTTAGAATATTTATATTTGGATGAACTAATGTTTACTTGCGTATTTCCCGAAAGATATGTTTATTATTTGATTTATTTGGTTTTTGATGGAATTGTCATTGTAAGTGATTTTTGCTTGAGGACAAGCAAAGTTCAAGTGTGGGATGTTTGATGTGCTCCAAATTATACATAAAAATCCTATCAAAAGCACATCAATTATTCCTTAATATCTCCCTTAAAATGATGAAAATGAACTTAAAAATGTTAAATTGTGTTTTCAGGTGTTTAAAAGGGCAAGATGGACAAAAGAAGCATATATAATTGTTGGGTTTATTGGACCATATCAAAGTAGTTTAACCATTTTAAACTATGAAAAACGCAGCGGATTAATACCTTAATATCTTCATTTGTAATCTGAAAAATAAGGTTCATTTCATAACAACAACAAACCCAAGAACATAAGGATCATTTATATGTGTTTGAACTAGCTATCAACAACAAATAACAACCAAAGTATGACATACAAACTACCTATTGTATG
>BJCM01210749.1:0-15354 GCA_018326385.1 Flaveria bidentis
AGTTAGTGACTTGCAGAGATGCAGCGGAAAGGTGTCCAGCTTTATGAAACAGTACATCAGATAAAGCATGTTACTAAAAGTCTTCAGAAGAAATCTGTCTTCATGAGTTGAAGCTTCGGAAGACTTTGTCTCTGAGGCTTCGGAAGACTTCATGTTTGGCTTCGGAAGATATTGGTCTTGGCTTCGGAAGATTTCACACTTAGAGTATTTTCTGTTTTATGTGTGAAACTTCCTAAGCATTCTTCTTTAATGTACTTATGCAACATGCAGGATAGACTTAAGATGTTTAGGTTGCATCAGCCTCTTCATTAATCTCTACAGTGTTTGTCAAAAGGTTCAACCTTAACCTCCACTTCTTGAGGGACCTGACTTGTTTGGGAGTGTAAGTCAACAAGTTCTCCTCTTTTGATCTTCTGCTTGATCATGCTAATGTGCTCATCCATGGTGGATACAGACATATGGCCAAGTCTCCTTTCGGAGAATCCATATAGCTTCAAGAAGTTAATCATCCTCTGCCTATCAACAGACTTCCTTTGACTCTTTTGGATGATGGCTCTTGAGTTTGCAACCTCTTCCCTCATATTTCTCTTTGTTGTATTTCTTTCTTTGAGTACTTTAAGTTAATGTTGCTTAAGATACTCAAACTCAATGTACTCAAAGGACAATAGAAAAAGTGCATCTGCCTAATATAGGTCTGTGGCACTCAGGAAGTTGATTATGTTGATCCTATTAGTTTCTTTGTCTACCTGGGGTTCTTGTGGAGCTCAACCTCTTGTATAGGGCTTTCTTGAACTAGGGAGAGGGTATGAACATGTTTGTAGAGCCTTTTCAGTCTCCTTTCTTCTTTGATTTGAAGAAGCAATCTTGCATCTTTGGCTTTTTTCCTCTCTCTTGACAATTCCATATCAGCCAGTTCATTTAATTCCTCTAAGGGGAGGGAGATGATATTATCAATATCATAGTTTCTGGTCTGTAAGTAGGTTATCTTGATTGCCTTCAACTCATCATTATGAGTGTTTGGTCTGGAGGCAGCCCGTATTGCAACTTCCTTGAAGCCAACAGACCCAGTAGAGGAACTTTCTCCCCTTAGCTTCCTTTTCCCCTCTCTCTCTCCTCCTCAATCTCGTCAGGGGTTAGAACCCTTTTTCTCTTGTCAACCATAGACCTTGGTGACACAGGATGAAGAGAGCTTTGGCCTTCATTTCTTGGTGTAGCATCCAAGCTCTGGCCAGAGAGAGGTTGAGATGCACCTTCACCAGCAGATGTCTCATCAAGGGAATGAATCTCTGAAGCAGTTGTAGATGTGATAGGACTCTTAGGTTCTATTACTGGGCTTTTAGTCAAGGTTTCCCTTGTGAAGCTAATCTTAGGGTCTACCTCAATATCCAGTTGACCAATAACATAGCCTGATTGCCTTTGTCTTCTTCTGAGGTTGACTTTTCAGTGATTCTATCTTGAATCCTTTGAGCCAACTTGTCAGCTTATCTGAACTGGCTTGGGTTGACAAGTGGCATGTTGACAAGGTCAAGACCATCATAGTAGTTCAAAATCTAAAAGTTGAAGACTTCTTGCTACCCTTGAACTCTTTGAAGAATGAGGGCTCTTCTATCAACAGCATACCTCCACCGAATAATGTAATTTGAAGTTCCTTAATATGGAGATGACGTAGCCCTTGGAATTCCTTTCTCAAAGAGACTCTAAGTGAAAGAGTCTATAGAGTCCACATCAATGTTAACTTGAGGAAGTTGTTGAGCATTAACAATTGCAATTGAGGATGGTGAGTCCTCAAAGTCCATGCTCTTTGAAGAACTCCCAGGTTTAGTGATTGTAATGACTTTCTCCCCTTTTTTGGTAACATCACCCTCTTGCATAGGTGAGCTAGGAGTTAGGTCAATCACATCCACAGGTTCATGTGTTCCTAAATGAGCTCCTCTTAAAGGTCTCCCAGCTAGTTTCTCCTTGAGATAAGATATCTCAAGTTGCTGATCATTGACCTTTTTTTAAAGTAGTCACATAAGATTCCAAGTGACTAACCATAGAGACTAGGTAGGTGCATGTTTTTGACAATTTTTGCACCTTTAGTCTTAGATTCCCCTCCTCTTCATCAAAAGACTCATTGAGGGATGAGATAATTGGACCAAAATCCTTAGTCTCACCACCAGCATGATGTTCTTGGCTGCTGGTTTTTCTCTGCTCACTTACTACTTTAGATGGAGTATCAGTAGGCTGAGTTGCCATGGTTGAGGTCTTAAATATGTAATCACTTGCAGAAGTGAGAGCCTCTTCCATATGGATCTCTGGAACAGGTTCAGGGGGATCCACCTTAGTAGTGAGTAGATGATATGGGCTAGACAAAGGAAAGTCAGGAGTACTCATCTCTCCTTGAGTGGGGGAAGACTAGAAAGACTCATGATACTCATTGAACCCCAAGTCTTCATCATCATAGAAATCAAGGCTGGGTATGGGTTGGTTAAGATCTAGAGGCTGGGGATGGTAACTGTCCCCAGAAGGTTGTTGACTAGAGTGTTGAGACTCAAAGTGAAGGCTTAAGGCTATTGGGCTAATGAGCTCATCAGTCTGAGCATAAGGAACCTCATGACTGATTGTTGAAGTGATAGGAGTGATTTGCTCCTCAAGGGAAGTGGGAGCTCCATTGTCCACTTCCTCTTGTGTGGGTAGTAATATGGGGATCTACATAGACTGAATAACTTGTGTAGGGATTTGTTTGGATTTTCTTTGGTAGGTGAAGTGATTTGTGGTGGTTTTTTGAGTGGTTGAGAGGTAGAAGGTGTGGGTTCAACACTAGCTTGTGTTGCTAGGTTGTCACCTTGAGTAATGAGTTCTAACATTTTTGGGACCAGGGTTGTTTCTACCCTAGTGAAGCCAACATTTGGCTTCTTCAAGATCTTAAAGATGCAGGGTTTCATCTGTCCCAATATAAGAACATTATCTGTATCCTTCAACTGTGAGCCCAGTTCACAGTTAAGAATATGTTGAACATATCTAGGAAACATATAATATTTTAAGGAGTCTAAGTTAGCAAGCAGGTATGTATAAACAAATTGAGAATACCTGAACTTGACCCCCTGAACCATCCTATGCACTATGAAGGAGAGATCCTCAAGAATCTGGTCCCAACCCCTATGCTTGTTGGACAAGCTATAGATGACCACATGTAGTAAGTACTTCCACTAGGATGAGGCCTTCCCTTTCCTGAAGGTCTTAACAGAGAAATCCCCCTCATTGCCCATCTGTTGGAAGGATTGGTTGACAACTTCCTTGGGAAAGGACAATTCACCTTCCACATCATTTAGCTGTAGATGGGTGTTGATAATGGCTAGAGTGATGAAGATTTTCCTCCCATGCACTATAGCAGATAGTGCCTTCTCCCCATCTAGGATGACCTCTTGACTGGTCTTCCAAAATTCAAGAAAATGATCCAAGAACATGATCAATTGTAAGGGAGGTGGAGTAGTTGGACAGAGCCAAGAAGTGACAAATCTATGAGAAATGAGGATCTTTCTTAGAGTGCAATAGAGCAACTTGATTGTGTTGCCTATGTATTGCATGGAGAAATCTGGGTCATTTCTATGGTAGAGGTTTGCCATTTCAAAAAGCTTCAAGATAATGGAAAAGAAGAACAAAGGCGGTTGTAGAGAGGATTTTGGGAATTTAGGTCTGGACGAAGATGAAGATGATTAGAAAAGAGAGGGAACCGTTGGGTTTATATATGAAATGAATTTAAGACAAAGTTAAAGAAATAGGATAAACTTTGAAATCCAGATGTCGGTCCCACCTCTGAAATTGTAGTTTGCTTTTTGCTCAAAAATTAGTTTTCTTAGAAGTAAAAAATCTTCCTAAGGTAATTTGTCTTCAGAGGTTTTGATGAAAAAGCTTCCGAAGCCAAAATGATTACGGAAGATATTCTTGAGAATTTTGAAAATTTTGCTTCGGAAGAGAATTAAGACTTGGATATTTTATACAACTAAGAATAAATCTTCCGAGAGTTAATTTGCTTCGGAAGAAAATTGTCCTTGAAAACATACAAGTGCTTAAGAGAAGATTAAGCTTCGGACGATATTTCAGAAATTTTTCCCGAAGGGAATTTTACTTAGACAATTGTTTGTTTTAAAGGCATAAATTTCTTTCAAAGATAAATCCATATCTTTAGAAGGACTAAACACAAGATTTTAAAGAAATCTAAGGAAAGTCTTCTAAAAATAATTCCATCCAGAGAAAACAGGAGCTTATGAAAGAGATAAAATAGACAACCTAGGACACACAAATTTTAAGAAATAATATAAGTTAGGTTTGAGAAAAAGCTACTCAAAGTTAATCATTCCAATAGCAGATATAAGATACTAGAATCTTTGCTCATTAAAGGTTTTGGTGAATAGATTAGCATATTGTTCATTTGTGTTAACCTTGACAAGTTTAATTAATCGTTTTCAAAGTTATCTCTGATCAAATGATACCTGATATTGATGTGTTTTGTCCTTGAGTGTTGCACATGGTTCTCTGTGATAGAGATTGCATTATTGTTTTCTATGTGAATGGGAGTCTCCTTGAAGTTTAATCCATAGTCAAGCATCTATTTCTAAATCCAAAGCACTTGAGCACAGCAGCTTGCAGCAACAATGTATTTTTCTTCAACAGTTGATGCAGAGACACGAGATTGTTTCTTGAATTGCCATAAGACAACCCTTCCACCAAGAAATTGACATCCCCCTGATATAGACTTTGCAGTCATGTTGTAGCAACTATAATCACTATCTATATATGTATACAGATTAAAGTTAGAATTCTTAGGATACCAAAGGCCAAGTGATGAGGCACCTTTGAGATATCTTAAAATTCTCTTGACAGTAATGAGATGTGACATCTTGGGGTTTGCTTGATATCTTGAAAAAAATACATGTGGCAAACATGATATCAGGCCTGCTAGCTGTAAGGTACATAATAGACCCAATCATAGCTCTATAAAGGTGTTCATCCACACACTTCCCTTCAAGATCAGGCCCAAAGGAGTTGTTTCGTGCTATGAGTGTCTTAGCAACCTTGCAGTTAGTCATGTTGAACCTCTTATGTATGTCCTGAACATACTTTGACTGACTTATGAAGATTCCATCTTCAACTTGCTTCACTTGAATTCCTAGAAAGAAATTGAGTTCCCCCATGGCACTTATTTTAAATCTGTCTTTCATCAGCTTCTCAAAGTCTTTGTAGAGCCTTGGATTAGTTGAACCAAAGATGATGTCATATACATATGCTTGAACTAGCATTAAGTCATTCCCTGGTCCTTTGATGACGAGAGTTCCATCTGTAGTACCCCTTCAGTATCTATGCTTGCAGAGATACTGAGATAGAGTCTCATACCACTTCCTTGGTGCTTGGTGCAGCCCATAAAAAGCCTTATCAAGCTTGCAGACATAATCAGGATGATCAAGATCTGCAAAATCATCTGGTTGTTTGACATACACCTCTTCATCAATTACCTTATCAAGAAAAGCACAATTGACATCAAGTTGATAGACCTTGAAGTTCTTGGATGCAACAAATGGCAAGAATATCCTACAGCTTCCAGTCTTGCTACATGAGCAAAGACATTTGTGTAGTGAATTCCTTCTTCTTGTGTGTACCCTTGAACAACTTGTCTAGCTTTGTTTTTGATGAAAAGTCCTCTATCATCCTTCTTATTCCTAAAAACCCATTTGGTTTCTATAGTAGTCTTCCTATAAGGAAGAGGACATAGGTTCCATACCTTTTTCCTTTTGAATTGAAGCAGCTCCTCTTGTATAGCTTCAACCCAACTTTTATCTTTTAGAGCCTTATCCATATTCTTAGGCTCTATCTAGGATAAGAAACAAGAATGAAGACAAACATTTGCATCATAGGTTTGTCCTCTTGTTCTTACTCCTGAGTCAACATCTCGAATAATGTTTGAGATGGGATGAGACTTGTAGATTCTTAGCTGAGGGATCATAGCAAGTTGCTGAGAAAGATCTAAGTTAAAAAAATTTAGATATGGCATTGATGTTTCTCCTACCTCATCAGCACACTTATCAAGTGAGACTTGATCCCATGAGTGTGTGACATCATTGATGTTGTCTTCAATGGAGTGGTTGTTAGCATCTAGAAATTCTTGATCACTTTCACCACCATCATGGTCTTCTACATTTGAAGCTTCTTTATCTAGTTTTTGAGCCTCTGAACTGGAATTTGAAGGCATCTCAGATGTATCAGTTGAATTAGTCATTATTGTACTGATAGAAACTTCATTTGCAGGATCAGTTATAACTGGAGCTGAAGTTTTATAGCTTTAAGGTCTTCTCAGCTCAAATCTTGGATCAAAATCACGTGTTGGTAAAATATCTATAGTCCCTGAAACATTCTCACAAGATTTGTTAAAACAGTTGGTAACTAAATCAAGATCAAATAACCAATAAGAACCAAAACCAACTACATTAGGTGTGTGTTCATTGATAGTCACATTGGCTGACTCCTCAACAATCCTGGTTCTAAGATTGGATACTCTATTAGCTTTAGCTTGGGAAGAGTATCCAATAAAATATCCATCATCTAATTTCTCAGCAAACATGGCAATTTGATCTTTGGTATTCAAGATGGTGTAATGACATCCAAATGAGTTGAGAAATCCAATGAAACGTTTCCTCTTGTGCCAAAGTTCATAAGGAGTCTTACCATGTGTATTAACCACTAAAACTCTATTATGCATATAGTAGGCAGTGTTGACTGCCTCTGCCTAGAAGGTGATGGACAGTTTAGAGTCGGACAATATAGTTCCTACAGCTTCAATAAGTGTCCTGTTTGTTCTTTTAGCAAGACTAGTTTGTTAAGGAGTCCTGGGAGCACTATATTGTCTTGTAATACCCTTTTCATCACAAAATGTATCAAGGATTGGTTCTTGAATTCAATTCCTTGATCACATCTTATGGTTTGGACCTTGTGATCACATTGATTCTGAATCTTTAAGATGCAATTCTTCAGAATCTCAGAAGTCTTATCCTTAGTTCTAAGGAAGAAGACGTAAGTGAATCTTGTAAAATCATCTATGATCACTAAACAGTAAGAGATCCTTCCTAGACTCATTACACTAGTGGGGCCAAAGAGATCCATATGTAACAAGTGTAGGGGAGTCGTGATGGAAATTATTTCCTTTGGCTTGTGAGATACCTTGTCTTGCTTCCTTTTTAGGCATGCAACATAATGACCATCACTTGTAAACTCTTTCTTTGGCATTTCAATTACCAAATCATTCTTAATAAGTTTATTCATGTTCTTAAAATTTACATGGCACATTCTTTTATGCCAGAGGAAAGACTTATCACTATTTGCTTTTGATAGAAAGCATGAAACTGATCCCGAGGGAGATGTTTCTTAAATCCATCTTATACATGTTCATTTTCCTAGGGGCTCTGAGAAAAAAAGCTCATGAGGAATTACCACCCCAGGCTTGAGAATGATGCACTCATGCTCAGTAAAGAGCATGTTGTGACTCTGATCACAAAATTGAGATACACTCAGAAAATTGTATTCAAGCTCCTTGACAAAGTTTACCTTCTCAATGTTGAGCTTACCATTTGTGACTTTGCCCTTTCCATATATGTAACCGCCTTCATCTCCTCTAAAAGCAACTGGGCCTCCATCAATTCTTTCAATGTTTTGGAGTAGTGACCTATTGTCTGTCATGTGCCTAGAACAACTACTATCAATGATCCAGACATTCTTGTTTGTCTTGAGCTGTTCCTGCACAAAAAAGATGATTAGTTACATTTGGAAACCCAAGCCTTATTGGTCTTGGGCTCATCAATAGAAATTGAAGGTAATGAAACAGTAATAGATCCTATAGTTGTGATTTAAGGATCTTTTGCTGTTGTTGATGGTGAACTTTTAGTCATTTGGTCTTTCTTTGTCTTCCACACCACCTTTGGAAGTTTTGACATGACCTTCAACACTTCGGAAGTTTTGATGACTTTGGAATTTTTGATGACCGGACCTTCAGAAGATCTTGCTAGCACTATAGTAGGCTTCAGTGCTTCGAAAGTATTCCTTTCTTTCGAGACCAAAGTTTCTTTCTAAGGAAATTTTCCACTTGCCTTCTTCTTCATTTTGGAGCTTCCACAGGAATCAGATTTTCCTTCCAAAGCTACTTTCTTTGTGGAACTCTTAGAAGTCTCTTCCTTGGTCATATGGAGAGTACTTCTTGGATTTAGAAACAATCCTTAGCAAGATGAGAAGTACTCCCACACATAACACAGTTCATTTTCTTCTTCCTAAGAGCCTTCTTTTGAGAACAAGCCTGACTTTAATCACTTTCCTTCTCCACCTTCATCGTCGCAGGTGCTAAGACAGTTCTTTTAGGGTGAGAACTGCATTGGAGTTGGATGGTTAAGGCTGTGTAGTAGTGGTACACAGCTGATCAACCTTCTTCTTGATGCTGAGATGATTTGAACATGAACCAGAACTCTTGTTACTAGAATTCAGGTTGATGTCTGCAGTCTTAATCATTTCCAAACCTGCAGAGATAAAGACTTGTTTCTGCTTAGAGTGAAAAGTGTCCTTGATCTCTTGAGCCTTCTTTGCTTTTCTCTTGCTCTTTCTTATCAAGTTCTTTCTCATGGACTAGGTCAATACAAACTTCTTACTCTTCTTAGAAGGATAATGTCCCTTCTTAGAATCCTCTTCTTAACTCTTCTGAGAGGCATTCTCTACTATCACTTCTTCATCCTCTTCAGTCAAATGGTCTATGAGTGGAAGCTCATCTTTACAAGTTCCACACCTAGGAGATCTTACAGACAAGATTGTATGTAGAGGAGCTATCTCACTAGATCCCAGTCCCTGTTTATTCTGATAACAAACTTTTGCATGCAAGGATGAGGATATGATGTTCTTGAAAGTCTCCTCTTCAAGAACACATTTTTTCTGCTCTAGCTTTGTTGATCACAAGCTCAGCCTAGCATACAGTTAACTTGGTTATGAGATCTTTGATATGAGTCCTATAATTTGTGTGCTCATGTTTAAGAACTGAAATGCTTTTCTCTAAGTCCTTTTTCTTTGACTTATAGTCATTTTTAGCCCTTTTAAAATCAGATTTTAAGATATTTAAGGACTCAAGATCAGATCTCATCTCTATGTTGTAGGACCTGTATCTATTTACTTTAGCAATACATTTAGGTGTACAAAGATGTTCCAATACCTTTGCTTCATCATGGTAATCATGGTCAGCCATCAGTGCTTGGTTTGGAGATGCATCTTCCACCTGAAAGCTCTAGTCAAAGCCTCCTTCTTCAACAGCAACTGAGCTTGCTGCTTGGGCTTCTCATGATAGGTGGTTTTATCAGTGTAGTTTGGTCTAGATTATGCTTGGCTACCATTTGTTCTTGGTGCCTTGCACTCCATAGCAAAGTGTCCTATATGGTTATAGTTGTAACACTTGACTTTTCTTTTATCCAACCCAAACTTTCCACTGGTCATATTGCTTGGAAACTTCCTTCCTGTCCTCTTGTAAAACTTCTTGGCTCTGTGAGTGAGAAGAGCCATCTACTGGACTATTTCTTCAAGGGTGAATAGAAAGTTTCATGAACTTTCATTAGAAGACACAAAGGCTTGTGAAGAACTTGTCTCTTGGAATGGGCTTCCTTGAGTGTAGCTTTCTCTTGGTGTCTTTAGGAAGGTGATGAAAGGACCTTTTTGTGAGTTGTCAGGGTAGCATATAAGATGATGTTAAGGTTCTATGTTATCCCTTTTAGTCATATGTAGGGCTGAACTCATTTGATTGTTGGAGTTACTAGATGAACCTTGCATGTTCATCTTCATCTGGTATCCATTGAGAATACCATAAAACTCAGTCAAAGTAAGAGTCTTAAGGTTCTCAGTCCTCTTGATAACAACACAATAATGTGCCCATAAATTTCCTTACAATGACATAAATTTCCTTACAATGACCCTGTTTTCAAGAGTCACTCCAACATTCACTATAGTGTCCACAAACTCAACATTACTAAAGTATTGTTCAGTCATGGTTTCACTTGTTTTAAAGGTGAAGTTTTCAAATTGCTGCTTTAGGAGATCCTTCTTGTTCTTTTTGGCTTTAGTAGAACCCTCATACATTAGTTTCAATGCATCCCATAGCTGCTTAGCTGTTTTGCATTTCTTGAAACCTCTATATATAAAGTTTGGAAGAGCAGTCTAAAGGGCTGTCATGGCTTTCTAATCAATCTTTACTCTCTTTCTATCTTCATCAGAGTAGTCAGCCACCACCTTTGGAATCATACCACCTCCAACAACAGTTGAAGAGGTGCTCAGTATGTAAGGTCCCGAGACAACAGATTCCCACATCCTGGAGTCTTTCGACTTGATGAAGCCTTCCATTCTTTGGCACCAAGTGTCAAAGTCTTCTAGGGTGATCAGTGGGGACTTTTTCATGGTTCTAATTTCCATATCAGCTTTAGTGAGAGCTGCCATTTGAGATGTTAAGTATTTTGTGTGTGTGAGTGATCTTAAGATGGTGAGATCTTACTATCAAGAGCCTGGAATGCTCTAATACCAAATGTAGGACCGTTTAAGTGTGGTCACTTACAACACAACAACACAATGAAGAGACTTTGTTAGAACACTTAACAGATCAAATGGGGAATTAGAAACCACTTACAATGTTACTAAGTAACATAAGTAATTAAAATATAGAACAAGAACAATAACACAAGTATTTGGTTTTCCAGAATGTTGCATATTGCTCTCTAGTTCCTTACAAGTGTCTACAAAGTATTTAGAAAGATACAAGGGACCAGAGATACTTTATACTACATCCTACAGCCGGCCATACTTTGAAGGTCAATTGGATACATGATCTAGACAACAACAAAATCAATGTAGAGTTAAAAGGAAAATTGCCTTTTGACTAGTGACTATAACATGCCATAACTCATATCCTAATATATTACAAAAAGGATAAGGGTACATAAAGTAGAAAGAAACAGACTCAAGACCTCAATGTACAGTTTTACCAAAAGCATGGACCTTTCACCAACTTATGAAAGTTGATGAGTCAAACAGAGTTGCAGCAGAAAGGTGGTCCAACTTTATGGTAAAAGTACATAAGATAATAACATGTACTTAATAGGTTTTGGAAGATATCTGTATTCAAGTGTTGGCTTTAGAAGACTTTTTCTTGAAGCTTCTGAAGACTTCATGTTTTGGCTTCGGAAGATTTCACACTTAGAATGTTTTCTAAAGTAGAGTGTGAAACTTTCGAAACATTCCACTTTAATACTTTGTGCATCCATGCAAGACAAACTATTTGGATGATTAGGTTGCATCAGCCTTATATGAATCCTTACAATATATATATATATTTATATTTATTTATTTTAAAGTAGTTTTTTAGGTTGTAAGTGTTTAAAATGGGATGTTTATATATTTTCCCTTTCTAAACATATTAATTGCATATTTAGTCCAACCCAAAAAATTAATTACATTTTCCCCTTCAAAACATGTATATTACATATTTAACCAGTTTATTACAATTTGCTATTGAATGATTATTGTATCCATATTTTTACTAAGTTATGTTTATATATTTTCCTTTCTAAGGTTATAAATTTTTTAATTCAAATTTAATATTTAAAGCTGTTAATATTTTAGGCTTGAAGTTGAATTAGAAAATATTTAAGTCGATGAAGAAACTATATTTGTTAATTATTGATATAAAATAAAAATGAAAGTAACTGTTGATACATCATGTTCCTAGTTTATGTTCTTAAATGTAAAAGTCTTTCATTTTTTACACATTTGTAATGTGACTACTTAATGAAATATGATACGCATCTTGATGTTTATTTGTCTTGAGTATTTCATATTATTATTGTATTTAGTATAATTCATATGTATGAACATCATATATAGGTTTGAGGTTGTTGTACATAGTTCTAAGTCAATAATGATTGAGAAATGTGTTCAACTTAGTCAGATGGTTATTTATGCTAATGGACCATACTTATGGACCATACGCATGAATGAATCATACTTATGGACCAGTCGCACGACTAAACCAGGAGACTGGATCAGTCGTATGACTGAGACATAAGGTTGATTCAGTCGCACGACTTAACCTTCAGTCATGCGTATGAATAAACCACATGAGTCAGTGGAAAAATAGAGACTTCAAATATTCACAAACCCTAGCCATCCAGAGCACCCTAAGCAACCTATCCAACTTCAGAGTTCGTTCCTAATCGATTTCTACTCAATTCTTAACGTTTGTTTCATCGTTAGATTGATCAGGTTATCGTTCTCAATGATTGGATCGCCTATCAAGTAGGATTCCGCACTATTTGATCTGGTCTCACGCAGAATCCGTTAGTACTCCGTATGAAAACGGTCCCAACAAGTGGTATCAGAGCAGGGTTTGTTATTTTGCATGGATTCAATTGGTTTTGGTGTTAAAACCAATATTTTCAATCAAAAGAGTCACCTTTTTGCTTCAAAAAGTGTTTTTGACGATTGCATGTGTTTAAGTTTTGATTTTTCATCAAACGACAGATTAGGGTTTCTGGAAAATTCGTATTTTGTGTCAAAGTGTTCAAATATTCGATTTTTCAAACATAGCAGCCTTCAGTCGCATGATTGGACCATTCGTACGGCTGAACCCATTTGTATACTCTCATTCGTACGACTGAACTTAGTCGTATCTCTCATTTTCCCGGTTAAGCAACTCTAGTTGGTTGATTACAATCGCCATGCTCATTCGCATGACTAAATCTAATCACCCAATTGAATTCATTCGCATCTTTCATTCGCACGGGTGACCCATTCGCATAGCTCATTCACACAAGTGAATCTATCTTGTTCTAAGTTTACCAAGTTTAAATCAATGGAAGATCAGTTTGCTGCATTCACTGCCGGAAAGGACTCGCGTATCGAGAACCTTCTACTTCTAGAGAATGAGATTGGAAACCACAACAAACCGTCAAAGCTGTTAACTTTGGATGAATACCCATAGTGGAAACAACGGTTTGAAATCTACTTGAATAGATTTGACCCAAAGCTTTGGACTTCCATTAAGACTGGTTACACGGTACCAGTTAGTGCTAATGGAGTTAAATTGACTTTAGGAGGAATGAGTGAATCCCAGATAACTCTACATAATGCTGAAAAGAAAGCATATGCCTTGTTGACTCAATCTATACCTAAGGACATATTTTATCAGTTCTCTGAGAACAAGCAGTCTATGAAATTATGGGAGGCCTGGGAAAAGAGATATGAAGGAAATACAACTCTGAAAGCATTGAAGGCATAAGCTCTTAAGAAGGAATTTGACAATTTTTCTCCGATTGGGAATGAGAGCTTGGATGATATCATTGATCGATTCTATTATTTGATGAGTGAGTTGCACACTCATGGCGTGACCACATCCATGGAAGATAAAGTCTCTAGTTTTGTTGATGGTTTGCCAGACAAATGGGATCCATTTGTGTCTAATTTGAGACAAAACAACACTCTTGCTACTTTAGACATAAATGATTTCATTTTGAAGTTAAGGGAGGAAGAACTACGTATGAAATACAAGTTAAAGAAAGGATCCTATGCTAAGAATCCTGCACTATACAATTCAGTTCCTACTCCGGCTGCTTCAGGCGCACCGCTACAAACGGCATTTGTGTCTAGCTCTTCTGCTCCTTCCCAAAGCAGTGCATCAAGAACCGTAACGTCAGGGTCATCTGGAACCCAATACATAGTTCCTAAGACAAATACTACCAAGTTGAAGACCGAGAATCTCGGAAATGTCACCGTGGAAGTTGCTAAAGAGCACATGGACCTTCTAGCTGTTGTTGTTCAGTCTTATGATGGATTAGTTGCTAGTAAGATTGGAAACTATCATCTTGCTGATGAGGACTACGAGCAAGTTGATGAAACTGAGCTAGAACGCATGGATATTATGTGGGCCTTGGCTAGTGCTGTTAGAAGAGCCTAAAAGTTTGTCAAAAAGACAGGGCAAAATTTGGTTGCCACTAAAGATATGACATTTGGATTTGACAAAACCAAAGTCACCTGTTTCAATTGTGGTGAAAAGAGGTACTTCAAACGTGAGTGCGTAAAGCCAAAGAAGACTGGAAATGGAATTCCTTTTCCTACATTCAACCGATAAGAGAAGGATAAGACTGGAGCTTCATCTTCAAGTAAAGAGTCTAAGGCTTTGGTTGCTCAAGGTGATGAAGGACAAGACTGGTCCTTCTGATTCGTTTATGAGGGTGATTCAAACATTGCTTTAGTTGATACATTGGATGATGGATCTGCAAGTAAAGGAGACATCATAGCTTAGTATACACTTTCAGATATCGAAGAAGCTATGGATGTTGTTGATCATTTGGTTGAAGAAGAGCTTAGTGCTGCAAACTCAAAATCTCCAGTCACCGAAGAGTCTAACATTGCTTTGATGGCTGATTTGTCTGGTTCTACACAGGTATATTCTAAAGACAATATTTGAAAAACATGCATGTACTAAATATGATAAATTTAGGGAAAACATTGATTTAAAATTTTCTAGGTTATTAGAACATAATAATAATCTAGTAAATGATTTACAACTCTGCACTGAAGCAAATCATGTTTTAAAACAAAATGAGTGCAGCTTCAAAGAAAAGATAGAACTGTTAGGGAAACAACTAAGGGAAACCGAGGTTGTTGCCTGAAATCAATCAAATGACATCAAGTTCTATTTAAATTGTTTGGAGGAAACTAAAAAGGAAAAAGCAGTTTTGCAAGTCGAAGTTGAATTATTAAAACAAAAACTACACACAGTTTGGCAAGTTCTTCTCACATAGTTCAAAACCTAGTGAAAGAACGGAATGACGGGGAAGATCTGGGTTATAAGGTAGTAACGCCACCACATGCAATCCTTTTGAACACTAAATGTAGACCAATTAATAATAACCCAATAAAAAATCATGTGGTGTTTACTCCTCTGATCAGTAGTCCAAATTCTACGGGTAAACCTGTGAAATCTTTCACTAAACAGAAGGATTCTACTTTGTGATCAAAAGATAAGATACCTATTGAAGATTTGGGTGATAAAAATTGGAAAGGTTAAATTAGGGTCAGGTTCACAAACGTCTATTTTAGAACCTAAAAGGTCTAATCCAATGAACCTTAAACATGTTAATCATCAAAATCCTAATTAAATGAAAGTGAAAGATGTTCAAAATATCAAAACAATTAAGTTTGTTAAAGAAGGTGAAACATCTAAAAAGGAAGAGAAACAACCCAACCGGACATATCTCAAACCCCGACTAAACTCAACCCCACATCAAAACTTTCCTCAAACTGTTGAAGGGA
>BJCM01210750.1:0-10149 GCA_018326385.1 Flaveria bidentis
TACCAACTTTTGTTGGTGACAAAAGGTAAGTCAGGGACATGTCCTGACTACCTTATCTTAGATAATACTTTATTTGAGATACCTTAAACTATAGTCTTGTAGTATAGGCTTTAGCTAAGGAATCCCAGCTGGTATCAAAGTATATCTGGCTGTAGGTAGTATTGTATATAGGTTCTCTTTGAAACTCATTGTAACTAAGTGAGACATAGCAACTTCTGCTTGTAACAGTCTTGTATTTTGAGTTGAGAATTAATATATAAAAGTATCTTGAAAAATATCCTTTTGTGTTCTATATTACCTTATATATTGTTATCAACTCTTATTGATACTTCATACACTCGAGTGTTGTTCTAGGTGAGTTTGAGAGAAAACATTGTGTTTAAGTGACAAACACCGATCCTGCAATATTATAAAAGAATTTTGTAGTTATGAGTATCGATTGTTAAATGATCACATTAGTAAAACTGATCCCTCTGAGTACTTTGACCATAGCAACCCTAAAAGAGCTACACCTGAACCAGAACCTCAGTAAGATATGGAAGCTCCCCAAACTAAGATTAAGAATGACCTTAAACACAAACTTTATGTTCGACGCACACCTGTAACAATTGGAGGATATACAATTAAGATTCCCACGAAAAAGATACGTCAAGGAGAAAGATTTTTTGTTAAAAATAATGAAGACTTAGAAATGCAAAATTCTATCTTTCCCAAGGACGAAGAAAAAGGAGCTAAAAGGAAAAAGCTAGATAATGATCAAATAGAACCAACCCAACAGACCCTTTAAAAGCTTAAGAAAATACAACAAGTATTCAAAAAATCTAGGAAGATGTCAAGGAATTAAAGGCACCCAAGAATAATATTCTTACAAGGATATGGAATTGGGTTTGCGAGAATTAGAATTAAGTCCTAAGTCTAACATAACAATCTGTAAGAAAATAAGAAATTAATGATATACATTATTTTGTTTGAATTTATTCTCTGTTACGTGTTAGACCTATATTATATTAAAAATTATAAATTTTGACTTTTGATATTTATCATAATTTAATATAGTAAATCATGCCGCCAAGAAGAAATACTCAGCCTGTAAGAAGGACGACACGAGTAGGACGGCCCAGGACCAGACTCGGAGAAAAAACTCCCGTGAACACTACAACAAATGAGAGTGACAGGATTTCTCAACTAGTAACTCAACAAATAGAAGCTGCTATGCCTACTCTAATAGCTTAGTTACAGCAAAATTTGAACTTCGGAGCTACATCCCACGACAATGAAGAACCAGAGGATGCCAACATGAGGGAACAACAAGAAGAGAAAATAATAAATGGAGTCAAGAAAGGATGCTCCTACAAAACTTTCATGTCATGTAGACCCCAGGAATTCGATGGAAAAGGGGGAGTTGTGCCAAGCTCTATGTTGGTTGGATAAAATAGAATCAATATTAGAAATCAGTAATTGTGCTGACAATAACAAGACACTATTTGCCTCACACTCTCTTAAAGGAGAGGCACAGTCTTGGTGGAAAATGGAACTACAAACAAAGGGAAGACAAGTTATGAACAAAATGAGTTGGGAAGAATTTAGGGGTATGATAATTGAAATATTATTGTCCCTATAATGAAATAGAAAAATTAGAAACCGAGTTCTTAGCATTAGAAATGCAAGGAGTAACACATAGAGAATATACTGATAGATATAATGAGCTCTCTAGACTAGTGCCACATCTAGTAACCCCCAAAGCTAAAAGAATAGGGAGATATATAGGGCTTAGTACCACAAATAAGAGGGTTAGTTAAATCTGCAATGCCTAAGACTTTCAGGATGCGGTAAGTCTGTCAAAAAGTTTAACAGATGAAATGATAAGAAATGGGGCTCTAAATAATCCTAGGATATGAGAGAAAAGGAAATGGAATGGCGATAACACAAAAAAAAATTTTGGAGGAAACCCCCTAAAAAGATGACCCAACAGCCACCAAGAAATTTCTTAGGAATGGGACATGAAAAGAAATCACATATAGGGAACCAACCAAGGTGTAGTACCTATCAAAGGTATCATCATGGCAATTTTGTGATGGTAATCTATTATAACTGCAAAAAGAAGGGACATATATCCCGAGACTGTAAAAGCCCCACCAATCCTAAGCCAGTCTGTTATCAATGTGGAAAATGAAAATCATTTTCATAATGAATGTCCACAATTGAAGGTAAGGCTTCAATCAACCAAAAAAAACCCTATGGAAGGGCTTTCATGATGCAAGCTGAAGAAGCACGACATGAATCGGAAGTTGTAACGAGTACGTTTCTCATTAACAATCTATACGCAACAGTATTATTTGATACCAGAGCAACTCGTAGTTTCGTTTCAAATACATTTAGACCCTTACTTAATTTAACCTCTGAGAAACTAAAACATAATTATATGATAGAATTAACTGATGTTAAAATAATTGAAGCATGTGAAATCATTCTTAATTGCACATTATTTTTAGATGGATACTGCTTTAATATAGATCTGATTCCTATTGAATTAGGAGGTTTTGATATAGTTGTGGGAATGGATTGGTTAAGTAAGAATCTGGCTGAAATAGTATGTGGAAAAAGAATGATAGAGATTCCTTTGGCTAAAGAAAATAAAACCCTCTGCTTGTATGGAGAAAAACCTACAAGTGCTATGAAAATAATTTCTTGCAAGAAAGCAAAAAGGGGCTTAAGAAAGAAATGTTTAGCTTTTCTATCCCATATAGTTGATACAAACCAAGATAAGATAAGTCTAGAAATTGTCACGATAATCAAAGCATACCCAGATGTTTTCCCAGATGAGTTACCAAGACTATCACCCCATCGTCAAGTGGAGTTTAAAATAGAATTGGTACATAGAACAACCCTTATAGCTAAAGAAGCATATCTTTAGCACCAACAGAAATGAAGGAACTAATGAATCAGTTACAAGAATTGTTGGAAAAAGGATTTATACGCCCTTGTGTATCACTTTGGGGTGCACCAGTTCTATTTGTTAAAAATAAAGATGGAACTTTTAGAATGTGCAATGATTACAGAGAAGTCAATAAAGTCACCATAAAGAATAGGTACCCTCTTCCTAGAATAGATGATCTGTTTGACTAATTACTGGGATCTAGTTATTTTTCTAAGATTGAATTTAGATCAGGATATCATCAGTTAAGAGTCCAAGATGAGGACATACCAAAGACTACATTTAGAACTAGGTATGGCCATTTTGAATTTCTTGTAATGCCATTTGGATTAACCAATGCTCCAATAGTATTTATGGATCTAATGATAGAGTATGCAAACCATACTTAGATAAATTTGTCATAATTTTCATGGATGACATTTTGATCTACTCTAAAAATAAGGAAGATCATGAAAGGCACTTAAGATTAACCTTGGAATTACTACAAAAGGAAAAATTGTATGCAAAATTTTCAAAATATGAATCTTGGAAAAGGGAAGTACAATTCTTAGGACACAAATTGTATGCAAAATTTTCAAAATATGAATTTTGGAAAAGGGTAGTACAATTCTTAGGACACATAGTTAACCAAGAAGGAATCCAAGTTGATCCAGCAAAAATAGAAGCTGTCAAGAAATGGGAAAATCCAAGTACACCAATAGAAGTACGCCAATTCTTGGGCTTAGTAGGGTATTACCGAAGATTCATAGAAAACTTTTCAAAAATAGCTCAACCTTTGATAGAATTAACTCAAAATATAAACCCTAAGTCTAAGGAGAAAAACAAAAAGGTGTGTTTGAATTTCTAAAAACAAGTTATGCAGTGCCCCTATCTTAGCATTACCAAAAGGAACAGACAACTTTGTAGTATACTGTGATGCATCACATTAGGGATTTGGATGTGTTTTAATGCAAAAAGGTAAGGTAATTGCTTATGCATCTGGACAACTTAGGGGGAGTGAAAAGAATTATACTACCCATGATCTAGAATTAGGAGCAGTGGTATTTGCACTTAAGATTTGGAGACATTACCTGTATGAAACAAAATGTACCATATACACAGATCATAAGAGCCTACAACACATATTTGATCAAAAAAATGTTAAATATGAGACATAGAAGATGGGTAGAATTGTTAAGTGATTATGATCGTGAAATAAAATATCATCCAGGAAAAGCAAATGTAGTAGATGATGCCTTAAGTAGAAAAAAGAACAAAACCATTACGAGTACGTGCCATGAGAATGGAATTACACACAAATTTGTTAAGTCAAATTCGGGAGGCCCAACAAAAATACAGGTTGAAAATAAAAGGACAAACAAAAGATTTAGAAGATAGGATTGATGGGATTCTGAATTTCAACGGAAGAATTTGGATACAGATCATACTATGCATAGAAGAGTTATCTACAAGAAGCCTAGAAGTTAAGATATTCTGTGCATCCAGGAAATAAAAAAATATACAAAGACATGAAAAGCCAATACTGGTGGCTAGGTATGAAGAAATCAGTCAGAGAATTTGTAGAGAAATGTGATACCTGCTCAAGAGTAAAAACTGAATATCAAAAACCTCCAGGATATTAGCAACAACTAGAAATTCCAGAATCGAAATGGGACCAAATATCCATGGATTTTTAACCAAACTACCATGAACTTCAAGTGGATATGACACCATTTGGGTTATTGTAGATAGGTTAACCAAATCAGCACATTTCCTACAAATTAGGGAAGACTACAAAAAGGAAAATTTATCAAGGATTTACATGAAAGAAGTTGTGTCAAGGAATGGAATACCCATTTCAATCATATCAGACAGGGATAGTAGATTTACATCTAGGTTCTGGCAAACTTTACAAAAAGCTTTAGGAACTCAGATACATATGAGTACAGCTTACCACCCACAGACAGACGGACAAAGTGAGAAAATGATTCAAACATTAGAAGATATGTTACGAGCTTATGTATTGGACTTTGGTGGTAACTGGGATATGCACCTACTTTTAATAGGATTTTCTTACAATAACAATTATCTTGCAAGTATTGTAACAACCCCATTTGAACCCTTGTATGGAAGAAAATGTAGGTCACCTTTGTGTTGGAATGAAATAGGAGACAAATAACTTACAGGTCCTGAATTGATATAGGGAACATCGAATAAGATCATTGAAATAAAAAATAAATTGAAAGCTGCCCGAGATCGAAAGAAAAGCTATGCCGATAAACGAAAAAAGCCACTAGAATTTCAAATTGGAGATAAGGTCTATTTAAAAGTATTACCAACAAAAGGAATCGTTCGATTTGGAAAAAAAAGTAAGTTAAATCCTAGGTATGTTGGCCCATTTATAATCATTGATAAAATTGGCTCTGTAGCATACAAATTAGACTTACCCTAAGAATTAAGTGAAGTACACAACACTTTTCATGTGTCCAACCTAAATAAATGTCTGACTGATGAAACATTAAAAGTTCCGATTCAAGAAATTAATGTAGATGAAAAACTTCATTTTGTGGAGGAACCATTAGCCATTATAGATAAGGAAGTAAAAATATTAAGAAGGAATAAAATTCCCACAGTGAAGATTAAGTGGAATGTAAAGAGAGGTCTAGAATTTACATCGGAAAGAGAATATGAAATCAAAAGAAAGTATCCCCACTTATTTGAAGTCAGTAACTAGATAAGTTCTTCACAACCTTAGGAATTTCTTTTCATTGAATTTCGGGACGAAATTCTTTTTACTGGGGGAGAATGTGACAACCCTAAAGTTAAGGTTAGACAATGCTACATATAAATAAATTCTCTTACGTGTTACCCACCATTTGAATTTCCCATTTTTATGAATTATATGTGTTTATGTGTATATATATGTTGTACATATGCATGCTTGCATGCATGCATGAAATTTACGTGTGCATGTACCCAATACATAACTTCTTGAAATCAAACACTTATATGATCAAACACCTAGCAACATGACACTAAACATACATCAAATGAATCAAGGTACAACCCAACCAAACACCACAAAACAATAAAACCTCAAGAGAACCTAGCATCAAAACAAAACTAAGTAAACTATAAACATCTAAACACTAAACCATGCTCTTGTCTTGGATCATTAGAAGTTTTACTAACCAAATTAAGATGTGATTAGCACCATAATCGGTTAGTCACACCCCAACACCTAACAATGGAAACACCAAGCTCATCTGTCAGGACCGTGTACGTACGGAATACTAACAAACTCTGCGTGAGACCAGATCAAATAGTGCGAAATCCTATTTGATTGGTGATCCAATTAGTGAGAACTTTAACCCGATCGATATAAGAATTAACAAAACGTTAAGAACGAGTAGGAATCGATCAAGAATGAACTTTGTAGTTGGATTGGCTGTCTTGGACGTTCTGGATGGCTAGGGTCCTTGTAAATATTCGCAAGTGTTTCAATAAATTATGAAGTGTTTTGAATAGTTATTTTTTTCCACGAATTAAGTGATATTTATAGGTTTGTAGTTTCCATTCGCACGACTGAACCATTAGCACGGCTCAGTCGTGCGACTGAATCATGCGACCGAGTCATACGCACGACTGAACGTTCACTCATGCGACTGTGTCAATCTCATGTCTCAATCATACGACTGATCCAGTCTCCTGGTTTAGTCGTGCAACGGGTCCATAAGCACGATGTATTCATGAGTATGGTCCATATGTATGGTCCATTAGCATGAATACTCACCCGACTAAGTGTTAGAGACGATTATTAGCCTCTTCTGCATCCTCTCCATCTGTTGAAATCAAGGTTTCAATTTTTAAACCATAACCAAATAAGATTACAAAGATATCTATGTGTTTAAACAACACATATAATCAACCCTTATGATTAAAACATGAATAGTTTTTTCACTAAACATTACAAATATTTTAGCTATATTCAAACACTAGTGAGAAAGGTTTGAAAATCTAAAAAATATGATTAAAATTATAAAATCAAACAAAAAGGTTACAAATATAGGGTTGAAATTATGTGTAATCTTGATAAATTCAATTTATTATATAAATTATTATGATTGTGGGAACAAACATTGTAAACATGTTTAGAATATTAAGAAATAACATTCTGTAAATTTTTGATACACTTACTACAAATAATTTATAAAAATTGTCTAAGTAATTGAAAGAAAATAACCAAGTGGAAGAATTGAACCTGGTGAAGGGTTGGAGAAATTATATGATTAATCTGATATATTATAGGACCTATATATTATTTTTTAGGACCTAACTCGAAGTTATGCTTAAATTACAAATTTTGAAAGAATCTGTAATTCATAAATCGGGAAAAATCTATAAACTATGAGATAGATCATGAAAAATTTATTCAAAGTATATTAATTATATCATAATTGTTTCTATGAAATCTAGAATATTGGATATGTTCTGCTATTTTTAACCAATACTGTCAATATGTTAAAACTTATTAGAAATTGTTCTATGATGATTTAGCATCTCAGAAATTTATGGGACAGTATATATATTGGTATATAAATACTGATAATTTTTTTGTAAATTTTAGAGACCCGTATGTATTTTTGCTAATTTATCCGAATATCATTGTAAGGCTCCGTTCCCGAGACGCTTACAGCTAGTCGTTCATCGCACACAAAACATACATTTTCATTTATCTTACGTAAACATTGCAGGAGAAATATTCAAAAATGACATTTCATTTCATTATAAAGGCTTTTGCAAAATAATACATCGTTAACCAGTTACAAAGTACATTGTTGCATTACATCACAAAAGCCTTATATAAATGGATGCCATCCAAAAGAGCTGATTAGCCGCCCGTGCCATCCTCAACAATCATTACCTGCCAACTGGAAACACATAAAAGTCAGCGTTGCTGAGTGAGTTCTAGTTTTATAATAAAACATACTTCTCTTTTGTTAAAACCGTACTTTACTTTTCATGTTATCATACATCATACGTACACATAGATAATATCATTATTATCTTCATCATTCATTCATTCATTCTTTAACTTTCGTTCATTCATCGTACGTCATTTACATTCACTTTCCTTCATCATTACATCTTTTCTTTCCATCAAACCATAAACTTTACCCTTCTGTTCATGGTACTAGACCTAGGCCTATCATAGACCTTTTATAACGGTGCACCACACCTTTGGCCACAGTACCTAAGGTAAAGATTAGGTGTACCATTGCCATGTGCAATGCCTTTTTGTTCATGGTACTGGACCTAGCCTATCATAGACCTTCTATAACGGTGCACCGCACCTCTGGCCACAGTACCTAAGGTATGCAGCAACGGTTCTATACAAATGGTCAATCATAAAGAAAGACCCCAATGTGCATCCTTTCGAGGTAGGGAACCCACACACCGTTGGGCTAAGACCTTTCAATGGCGTGTCCGTACATACAAGGCTTGCTAGACTTTCTTTACTTCCATCATTCATTAATGCTTCCTCTTTTCATTATCTTTCACTTTACGTTACATAATACTTTCATTCTATTCATTAACGTAACATGTAAAGCCACAGGAAAGATAAACATACATCATAACAAGGAACATCAACATACACAATCATCATCATCATACAGGGCAACATCAATCATACATAACATACGTCATGCATAGACATGCAACATCATCATCATGCCCAACATAACCTCTATGATCTCAAAAGTCATCTTACATGAACTTACGGGAACTTCCACATCAAAAGTTACATGTGCACTTTCCCCCGAAAGTCAGTAATTAAACTATGCTTTTCCTCGGGTACAACAACCCTATTTGGGCGTATGGGCACCCTCCAGTAGCATGGCTTCCAGGCGATTGAACATCATGCGAATGGACTAATGCAGATGAACACTTATGCGGATGAAAACCCAATCATGCGAATGGACCTCATGCGGATGGACAACAATGCGGATGAACACCCACACAAATGGACCTCATGCGGATGGACTCAATGCAGATGAGTCCTATGTGAATGGAGCTAATGTGAATGGACCAATGCGGATGAAACTAATGTGGTTGAACACCTAATAGAATGAACCCTAATTCCACCTCATTCGGCCGTATGGCCTCCATTCGGTCGCCTAGCTCTAGCTGGTGTAGAATGCAGTTCATCCCGAACCCAATCGGCCATTTTCGACTTCCAAGCTCATCCAAGCTCGTTCTAAGCCCGAATCAACCATCCTAAACCTTAGGAATGCCTACCATAACACAATTCAAGCACACACAAGCCCGGAAGCAAACTTTAAATGTATCACAGGCAAACACATACAAATGGGTCAAACACACACACATACAAAAACAGGTTTTGGATGTGTTCCAGCCCCAAAATCGACCAAAAACGTTTAAAAGAGGGGTCTTAGAACCCCCACAAACAACACTGAGAAGTAAAGCTTCGATTGGACCCGCTACATGATGATTTTGCTCTCTTGAATCAACTCGAACCTGTTAGGACCGTTATGGTACAAAGTACTAACTGATTTACGTGTATACCAAACCAAATAATGTGGAATCCTATTTGATTGGCGATCCAATCAGTGAGAACGCAAGTATGATCGATCTAATAATGAATCAAAACGTTAAGAACGATTGCAAGATGATTAATTGCGATCTATGAACTTGAAACAGGTGTTCTTGAGTCTCTGGACGGCTAGGGTACGATTATGTCCGTAGGTATTCGAATTGTTATGTTTTTCCATGAATTAAGTGGTATTTATAGGTTAGGTTTTTCCATTCGTACGACTGAACCATTAGCATGGTTCAGTCGTGCGACTGAAGCATGCGGTTGATCCATCCGTACGACTGAATGTCCAGTCGTGCGACTGTGTCAATCTCATGTTACAATCGTGTGACTGATCAAGACTCCTGGTTCAGTCGTGCGACTAGTCCATTAGCATGAAGTATTCATGCGTATGGTCCATTCGCATGAGAACTTCACACGATTAAGTTTAAACATGTTTCTCAACCATTTATTGACTAAGAACTATGTAAATAACCACAAACCTATATAGTTAGTTCAATACACAATAAACAATGAAATATTAAACATTATAAGCATCAACCACACATTGTATTTCATTTATACCCATTCAATTACATATATGTAAGACATGAAAAACATATTACATTAAGCTCCTAAA
>BJCM01210753.1:0-10869 GCA_018326385.1 Flaveria bidentis
CAAAAGGTAAGTCAGGGACATGTCCTGACTACCATATCTCAGATAAGACTTTATCTAAGATACCTTAAACTATAGTCTTGTAGTATATGCTTTAGCTAAAGGATCCTAGCTGGTATCAAAGTATATCCGGCTGTAGATAGTATTATATATAGGTTCTCCTTGTAACTCATGTAATCACATCTTCTGCTTGTAAGAGTCTTGTATTTTGAGTTGAGAATCAATATATAAAAGTATCTTTAAAATTATCTTTCTGTGTTCTTAGTTACTTTCTATATTGTGATCAACTCTTATTGATTCTTAATATATCCGAGTGTTGTTCTAGGTGAGTTTGAGAGAAAAACATTGTGTTTAAGTGACAAACACCGATCCTGCACATTATCTAAGACTAACTAAGAAACCTTAAAGGCTATAAAAAGATACTTTAAGACCAAGAGATTAACATATTTAATAAATCTATCCATCATTCCTAAAAGGGAGTCATAACTGTGAGAACGAGGCAATCTACCAATGAAATCCATGATCACATTAGATGTAGGAACCGACAAATGACAAAGCAATCTAGGACTAGCAATTGTTTCATACTTAACCTTTTGGTAAACTTCACAAATTTAATAAAACCTTTAATGTACTTCAAAGCACCCTTATAATAAAACAAAGACTTGAACCTTTTTAGAGTAGAATGTATCCCAGAATGACCAACATGGGACAAGCTATAACACCATTCCCATAATTCATGTCTAAACTAAACATTCATCAGAATCCATAATTTTTTCTTCATTTAAAGAAGATCCTTATCCAAGAAAAATATGGTACAACTCCAGTAGTTAACTTTTAAATAATACTCTGGGCCATACTATTAGTTTGCCAACACTGTTTAAGTTTGGTCAATAAGACATGGTTGAGAAAAAGACAAGATCAATGTAAATAAAACTGACCCATAATGGTGAGACAGTGCATCAACAACACCATTCTTAGTGCCTTTTTTATACACAATATCATATTCACACCCATTAGTTTGGTGTATGTTAAATAGGAGTAGTGATCTTCTACTCTTACAAGTGGTTTACACTTTTGTGATCTGTTTTGATAGTAAAGTGTTTAATGATCAAATATTGATGCCAATGCTTGACTGCCACAAGTATTGCTAATAATTCTTTTTCATAAATATAAAGAACACTTTATCTAGGGGATAAACCCTTACTGACAAATGCTAGTGGATGATTATCTTGCATTAAGGCTTCAATTAACTACTTAAATGCTAGTTGAGTCTCAACAGGCCATTTAAATGTATCTTTTTTAGTAGGAAAGTCAAAGGCTTTTCAATATACCCATAAAAAGAAATGAACCTTCTATAATAACCAATAATACCTGATAACCCTCTCAAATGTTTTATAGTCAATAGAGTAGGCCAATCCTTAATGACTACTATCCTAGGTTGATCAGTTGGAACACCTATTTTTGAATAACATAGCCAAGATGCATGACCGGTGAAGGGGGTCAATGCAACAATTTCAAAGTTAGCAGAGTTAGAATACTTAACAAATCAAATAGGGAACCAAGTTATGATGAAACAAAGAACATAAGTAAATATCTGAACAAGAACAAGAACACAATAATATGGTTTTCAAAAATGATGTATATTGCTCTCAAGTTCTTACAAAGTGTTACAAAGCTTAAAATGAAATGACAAGTACTTAAAATATTTTATACTACATCCTACATTCGGTTACAAAGCTTAAAGTGAAATGAAAAGTACTTAAAATACTTTATACTACATCCTACAGTCAGTCATACTTTGAAAGCTAGCTGGAAGCAATATTATAGACAACAAGATCGATGTAAAGTCAAAAGGAAGATTGGCTTTTGACTAGTGACTATGACACACCATAGCTCACATCCTTATCTAATACAAAAAGAATAAAAGTACAAAAGTATAAAGTTACAGATTCAAGACCTTAATCTACAGTTTGAAAAAAGTATGGACTTTTCACCAACTTATATAACTCGGTGAGTATTCAGAGGTGGCAGCAAAATGTGGTTTAGCTTTTGTCAAAAGGTGATTCAGAAAAATCATGTCTTCTCTATTTTCAGAAGACTTTGTCTTTGGAGCTTTAGAAGAATTCGTCTTTGGCTTTAAAAGATTTGATCTTTTGGTTTTAGAAGATTTGATAGTAAGTGTAATTCATTGAGTTATATTAAATCTTCTGAAGTGACTTCCTTGTACTTCACATGTGCATGTTGATAGCTCTTTGGTTGCAACCTCCAAGTGTAATCCTTACAAACTGTCGATGATACTGATGCTACCAAAACTAAAGGAACACTTTGAATCTTGAACTTCATTTGTTAACAGTCCTCATCAAAATCAAGACCGTTTCCTTCATAATCAATTGGTTAGGATTCCTCAGACTTTCAAAGTACTTTCTCATATCATAGAGATCATGCAGATGAAGGTCAAGTATGTTTTGCAAGAAGTATATATCTTGATCCCCATGATCTTTAATGACATACCATCTGTCTTGGTTAGTAGCAAATGCCTAAGACAAGATAGGTCTCTCAGCAACAAGATGCTCTATAATGAATGAACTTTGTTGAGTAGTCTCTTCTTGATCACCCTTAGGATGTTTTGACCTATCCTAAGGTATAGAGGTGGATGCATTGGACTTCTTCTTCTTTTTCTTCTTGTCACTCCTAATGGCCATCCTCTTCCTCTTTCTATACAAACTAAGAAGGTTGGCCTTAAGTACCAGATAGTTCTTGTTTGTCTTTATTAGTTGGGTTCTTTTCTTTCACAAATTCAGAAGAAAAGGGATCAGGACCCTACTGTGTGTCAAAAGATGAAGCTGGTTGAGATGCGACACTAGTTCAAGGTTGTGTTGTATCTTGGGGTTCAACCTTGACCTCAGCTTTAGGTGCAACCTGACTTGATAAAGAATGCATGTCAACCTACTCACTCTTCTTGATCTTCTGCTTGATCACTCTAATGTGATCATCCATAGTGGATAGAGACATTGAACCAAGTCTCCCCTCGGAGAACACATACAACTTCAAGAAGTTCACCATTTTCTATCTGTCAGCAAACTTTTTTTTTTGATTAGCTCTAATGGTGGCTCTTGACTTTGTAGCATCTTCCTTCGTCTTCCTCTTAGCATTTTTTGCTTTTTCAGCACTTCTTGCTCAAGCTGCTTAAGGTATTAAAATGCTATATACTCATAGAGAAGGGAAGAAGGCCTGCTATGTCATAAAGGCCTTTGGCACTCAGGAAGGTTATCATGTTTTGCTTGTCTTGTTCCCTACCTACCTGAGTTTCTTGTTTAGTGGCCACATCCTCTGCCTCAGGGCTTTCTTAAACTGGGGAGAGGGTAGGAGTTGTGTATAATCTTTTTCTTCTTTCTTATTCTTTTATTTTAAGGAGCAAATCTACAGCCTCAACTTACTTCCTCTCTAACAAATAAATGTCAGCCAATTCTTTTATTACTTTCAAGGGAAGAGAGATGATTTCATCTATGTTGTAGTTCTTAGACCCCAAGTAGTTCAATTTGGTTTCCCTCAATTCATCCTCTTAAGTGTTTGGCCTTGGGGCAGCCCTGATTGTAGTTTACATAAAGCTAGTGCTCTTACTTGAACTCTCTACCCTTGCCTTCCTTTTCCTCTCTCTCTTCTGCTGTGACACCCAATTATTTTTTTGAGTCAAAGAAAGAAGAATAAAGTGAAGAAAAAGAAATAAAAAATATTCTACCCAAGTTAAGGGGTAAAAAGTGTCTAAAAGGATAAAAGGTTTGGAAAGTGGGTGTAAAATGGGCATGGCCACCCACTCCCTTCTTACAACACCCAAATCTTCGGATCTTGTTACAAAGAGAAAGAAAAAGGGCTAAAACTCTCGGTTTTGGAAAGAAGAAAAAGAAAGAGTTCGAATTCAAGGTAAGAATTCATGGTTTTATGGTGATCTTAACCGGTTATGTCCTCGTGTTTATGCTCATTTGTGTTGTGTGTGTTCGGTTGTATGTTTTTAGTGGGTTTCTAGGTGGTTGAACTCAATTGCAAACGAGTTTGGAAGAAGCCATACTTAAGAGGTGCAAAGGTGAGTTCTAGAACCCTTCTTTTATAGGTTTTAACAGATTTTTGGGGCTGGAAATGCATGATTGAACTTTTTATAAAACTAGGGTTTCATACCCGTATGTTGAATGTGTGTATGTTGCGGTATGGTGTGATTTTGGTTTATGTTCATGTTTGATGATGTTATGGTTGTGTTTCTAAGGCTTAGGGTGTATGATTTAAGCTTAGAACATGATAGATGATGTTTGGGGAGTGAATTTGATGTTAAGTGTGCCCTAGGCTGCCCATACGCCCAACAGTAGTTCATACACCTAAGTTTAGAAAAACTGCTTAAGTGTTGAACAAATGTGGATGAGAATTGACAAATGCAGATGAGTATTGACAAGTGCGGATGAGAAAGTCAATGCGGATGAGAAAGTCAATGCGAATGAGAAAGTTAATGCGGATGAACAAAGTTAATGCGGATGAACAAATGCAGACGAGTAAAAGAAATGCAGATGAGTAAGTTCATGCGACTGAACAAATGCAGATGAGTAAAGTCAATGCCAATGAACAAATATAGATGAGTAAAAGAAACGCGGATGAGTAAGTTCATACGACTGAACAAATGCGGATGAACAAATTTAATGCCAATGAACAAATGCGGATGAGTAAAAGAAATGCGGATGAGTAAGTTCATGCGACTAAACAAATGCGGATGAGTAAAGTCAATGCGGATGAACGAATGCGGATGATTAAAAGAAATGCGGATGAACAAAAAGAAATATGGATGAACAAAAGGGGAAATGCGGATGAACACTTGGGATATTTTCTGACTTTTTGGGGGAAAAGGTGAAATGTAAGCTTTGACTTGGGAGGTTCCCGGGGGCTTTACGTTGAATGTTAATGAATGAAATAAAAGTATTATGTAACGTAAAGTGGAAGATAATGAAAAGAGGAACAAAATGAAAGAATGCATGCATTAATGAATGAACGAACAGAAGAAAGGCTTGCAAGCAAATATATGGAGGTTCACACTCAATGAGGAGTGTTAGCTCAATCGTGTGCGGGTTAGCTACCCCATTAGGATGCACACTGGGCTTAATCTGTGTGATTAAGCAAATGTATGGAGGTTCACATCCAATGAGGGGTTGTTAGCTGAACTGTGTGTGGGTTAAATACCCAATGAGGATGCACACAGGGGTTCAATCTTTGTGATTGACCATATGTATGGGGTCCTTGTCGCTTAACCTAGATGAATTGCTTGGTGCTTTAGAGGGGGATTAAGCACATGACAGGACCTAGATGGAAATGAAAGATAATAAACGTACGAAACGAACGATGATGAAGATAATAAATATTATCTATGTGTACGTACGATGTGTGATCACATTCTAAATCCTGTTATGATTGAATGAAAGTAAAGAATTGTTTTAAACGAAAGATAGAGTATGTTTTATTATAAAACTAGAACTCACTTAGCAACACTGACTTTTTATGCATTTTTCCAGTTGGCAGGTGAGCATTGCTGAGGATGGCGCGGGGAAGCTACTTGGCATTTTGGATGACATTCTTTTGTTAATGTTTTTGTATTGTAATGCGAACAAAGTAAATTGTGTAATGAGTGTTTTATTATTTTGCAAAAGCATTTATAATGAAAATATTGTTTTTAATGTTTACGCTGCAATGTTTATTTCAAGTTAATATAATTATATGTTTTATGAGCAATGATTGGCCAGCTGTAAGCGTCCCGAGAATGAGGCCTTACAAGTTGGTATCAGAACCAAAGTTTAAGTGAAACGGGTAAATTTTCAAAATAAACCTGAACTTAAACTTAAAATGGGATGGAAAGGGAAGGGATGTCAGTCCGAGTAGCTGCGTGCCATCAGGTATTTTCTTAATGTTAACCGACATTACATGCGCATGTTATGTGGTTTATGTGCTGTTTGTAGATTTTGATACTGATGTAGTCAGGATATGTAATGCTTGGGGTATGAAGAGTAAAGTAAGTTTCTAATAACAACTGGCCACTGTAATTAGGGACTTACTATACTTGACATAAACTGAGTTGTTCCCTTGAATGATCGTGGTGGTGGTTGTGCTGGTGGGAGAATATCGTCCAAGCCTAGGGAAGTCGGGCGATAGGAAAGATGAAGTGGGTAGAGTTAAAGAGGCTGGTGATTGAGGAGTTCTGTCCTTACCGTGAGATGGACAAAGTTTAAAGGGAGTTCTTGCAACTGGAGGCAGGAACGATGACACATCAGCAATACACCACCAAGTTTAACGAGAAGGCATGGCTGGTGCCTGATCAGGTGACACCTCTGTCACGAAAGATCAAGAGTTACATCTAGGGCTTGCCAACGGATATTCGCAGGCATAAGATCGCTGCCCGACTGAGCATGTTTAGGTCAGCGATGGATTTGGCGGGAAGGTTGTACGATGAAAGGACTGTGATGGTGGCTAAGGGGAGAAAGAAGGGTGGTGGCAACCAGAATTGGATTGGGAAAAGGTTTGGTCGGGGTGGTGCCCCGACGAGTAATAAGAAGGCACGGGTGGATGACCGCTGTGTGGTCACACCTGGTGCGGGGTTGAAGAGATGTGGTAAATATGGGAAAGAGCATTTGGGAGAATGCAAGTGGGGATCAAACATCTGCTTCAAGTGTGGGAAGCCTGGTCATATGGGGAGAGATTGTGGGGTTATAAGTTATTACAACTATGTAAAAAATGGCCATCTGAGCAGGGATTGCAAGAAGCCAAGGGCTGAAGGTTCGGGAGCGAAGAAGGCTGGAGGAGAAGGGCAGAGGGCGAGTGCCAGAGCGTTCACGATGACATAGGAGGAGGCTAGGATGGACCCCAATGTTGTGTCAGGTACGTTTCTAGTAAACCAAACTTTAGCCTCTGTGTTATTTGATTCTGGTGCTAGTAAAAGTTTCATTTCTGCTGTTTTCCAGTGCTAAATTGCCAGTTAGTAGTAAGAACATAGATACGCTCTTCGATGTAGAAACTGCCATAGGTAAGTCTACCAGGATTTCTGAGAAGATTGAAGGTTGTGACGTAGAATTAGAAGGTCACAAGTTTCCTGTTAGACCATTTGTGATGACCTTAGGCGGGTTTGACGTAGTCTTAGGAATGGATTAGCTGGCGGACTACGTGGCGAATATTGTGTGTCATAAGAAGATGATTCGATTGACAACGCCTGACAGGAGTTCGGTGATGGTTCACGGCAACCGAGTCACGATAATTCTGAAAGTGATTTCAATGGCGGTGGCGGGAAAGTGCATGAGGCGTGAGTGTAGTGCCTACTTGGCCTACGTAGATATGGATACGCCAACACCACAACTAACCGACGTACCGGTAGTGTGTGACTTTCCGGACGTGTTTCCCGAAGACTTACCAGGAGTGCCACCTAACCGTGAGATCGAGTTTCAGATCGACCTAATACCGGATGCCCAACCAGTAGCTAAGGCACCGTATCGGTTAGCTACGACTGAGATGAAGGAGTTGATGGAGCAATTGCAGGAGTTGCTTGATAAAGGGTTCATCAGATCGAGTATCTCTCCTTGGGGTGCTCCGGTCTTATTTGTAAAGAAGAAGGACGGTAGCATGAGAATGTGTATAGACTACCATGAGCTGAACAAGTTGACAGTGAAAATTGGTATCCGTTGCCAAGGATCGATGACCTGCTTGATCAGCTCCAAGGTGCCAGTTGGTTCTCGAGGATAGACCTCCGATCCAGCTACCATCAGCTGAAGGTGAAAGAACATGATATCCCTAAAACAGCTTTTTGCACGCGTTCTGGTCACTACGAGTTTCTCGTTATGTCATTTGGTTTAACAAACGCACCAGCTGCTTTTATGGATCTGATGAATCGAGTGTGTCGGCCAATGTTGGATAAATTAGTGATTGGGTTCATCAATGATATCCTGATTTATTCAAAGAGCGAGATAGAGGATGCCGGTCATATTCGAGAGGTTTTGGAGACGTTGAGAAAGGAGAAGTTGTACGCCAAGTTCTCCAAGTGCGAATTTTGGTTGCGCGAAGTTCAATTCTTGGGTCATGTAGTGAATCCTGAGGGGATAATGGTAGACCCAGTAAAGGTGGAGGCAGCGATGCAATGGAAGTCACCAAAGACGCCATCCGAGATTCGTAGTTTCTTGGGTTTGGCGGGCTACTACAGGAGATTCATTCAAGACTTCTCTAAGATCGCTTCTCCACTGACCAAGTTGACCCGGAAAGATGTAAAATTCGTATGGGGTCAAGCTCAAGAGAAGGTGTTCGAGGAATTAAAGGCAAGGTTGACTCAAGCTCCTGTTCTGTCATTACCCGATGGAAGTGAAGATCTGGTGGTTTATTATGATGCTTCCTACTCGGGGTTGGGGTGTGTGTTAATGCAAAGAGGAAATGTTATAGCCTATGCATCCTGACAGTTAAAGGTTCATGAGGTCAGTTATCCTACTCATGATTTGGAGCTAGCAGCCGTGGTCTTTGCGTTAAAGATTTAGAGGCACTACCTTTACGGGACGAAGTGCACTATATTCACTGACCAGAAGAGGTTGAAGTACTTCTTTGAGCAGAAAGATTTGAACATGAGGCAGAGGAGATGGTTAGAGATTATAAAAGATTATGATTGCGAGATCCACTACCATCCAGGTAAAGCCAATGTGGTGGCGGATGCCCTTATCCGAAAAGAGAGACCCGAGCCGATTTTAGTGAAAGCTTACTAGTTGATCATGACCTCTGATGTGATGAAGCAAGTCAAAGAGTTTCAAGATGAGGCATTGAAAGAAGATCATCTTAACTCCAAAAGAATGAGAGGTCTGGTTGCGGAATTGGGTGAAAACACACTTGGTGTTAGAACCTGATTTGGACGAATATGGATTCCTCGTTTTGGGGATCTACGCATGAAGATCATGGACGAAGCTCATAAGACTCGATACTCTATTCATCCTGGTGCTACGAAGATGTACTAAGACATGAAGAAAGACTATTGGTGGCCGGGTATGAAGCATGATGTGGTGGAGTATGTGAGTAAGTGCCTTACTTGCTTGCAAGTGAAGGCGGAGCATCAGAAGCCATATGGAAAGATCCAACCTTTGGATATACTGAAATGGAAGTGGGAGCACATCACCATGGATTTCATTACGAAGCTACCACGTACCGCGCGAGGGTATGATGCTATATGGGTGATAGTTGATCATTTGACGAAGAGTGCTCATTTCCTACCGATTCACGAGACGTATTCATCCGAGAGGTTGGCGGATCTTTTCATCAAGGAGATCGTAACTCGTCATGGTGTGCTGGTGTCTATTGTGTCTGATCGTGACACCCGGTTTACATCAAAATTTTGGAAGAAATTCCACGATGCAATGGGGACGAGGTTACATATTAGCATAGCTTATCATCCTCAGACAGATGGTCAGTCATAAAGGACCATTCAGACGTTGGAGGATATGCTTTGTGGATGTGTCATCGATTTTGGAGGAAGTTGGGATGACCACTTACCGTTAGCTGAGTTCTCATATAACAACAGTTATCATGCTAACATTGGTATGCCCCCCTTATAAGATGCTATACGGTAGGAGATGCCGAACAACCGTGTGTTGGGGTGATATTGGTCAGAAGGAGTTAGGAAGCATCAAGGTGATCGAGGCTACGACTGAGAAGCTTGAAAAGATCAAATCCTTCATGAAGGAAACCAAAGATAGACATAAGTCGTATGCTGATAAACGACGTAGACCGATTGAGTTCTAGGTGGGTGTCAGGGTTATGTTGAAAGTCTCACCTTGGAAGGGTATCATTTGGTTCAGAAATTAGGGCAAGTTGAGCCCGAGATACATAGGGCCTTCCTGAATCATTGCTAGAGTAGGAGAGGTGGCCTATAGATTGAAGTTTCCAGATGAGTTAAGTGGAATTCACCCGACATTCCATGTATCTCACATGAGAAAGTGTTTAGCTGATGAAGATATGATTGTTCCACTGGAGGATATTGAGGTAGACGAACGGCTCAATTACGTGGAACAACCGGTGGCGATCATTGATAGAAAAGAGAAGAGGCTGAGGAATAAAGTAGTTCCTTTTGTGCGTGTACAGTGGAAGCATAGGAAGGGATCCGAGTCTACGTGGAAGACTGAAGAAGAGATGAGGCAGCATTACCCATAATTGTTTGAGGAATAACAGGTTTCGGGGACGAAACCTATATAAGGGGGGTGGACTTGTAACACCCGGTTATTTTTTTTGAGTCAAAGAAAGAATAATAAAGTGAAGAAAAAGAAAGAAAAGATATTCTACCCAAGTTAAGGGGTAAAAAGTGTCTAAAAGTACAAAAGGTTTGGAAAGTGGGTGTAAAGTGGGCATGGCCGCCCACTCCCTTCTTACAAAACCCAAATCTTCAGATCTTGTTACAGAGAGAAAGAAAAAGGGTTGAAACTCTCGGTTTTGGAGAGAAGAACAAGAAAGAGTTCAAATTCAAGGTAAGAATTCATGGTTTTATGGTGTTTTTAACCGGTTATGTCCTCGGGTTTATGCTCATGTGGGTTGTGTGTGTTCGGTTGTATGTTTTTAGTGGGTTTCTAGGTGGTTGCACTCAATTGTAAACGAGTTTGGAAGAAGCCATACTTAAGAGCTGTAAAGGTAAGTTCTAGAACCCCTTTTTTATAGGTTTTAATTGATTTTTGAGGCTGGAAATGCATTATTGAACTTTTTATAAAACTAGGGTTTCATACCCGTATGTTGAATGTGTGTATGTTGCGATATGGTGTGATTTTGGTTTATGTTCATGTTTGATGATGTTATGGTTATGTTTCTAAGGCTTAGGATGCATGATTTAAGCTTAGAACA